>JAQZBX010056986.1:0-18067 GCA_029593785.1 Cabassous unicinctus
GAGCTGTGCCAGCCTCTCCAGGAAATTATAAGCCATGCCACAGAGCCCAGTGATCGTCCTAATTTGGTAGCAGAGGCCAATCCATGAACTATTCTGTGGCAGGAATTGGAAGCTCCATTTCCCAAAAAGAGGGGAGGAAGAGAGGATGGCCACCAATTTCAACTACTGATTAGTAAATTCAGCTGGCTAAAGTATAACTCTAAGACCAGCTAAAGTTTGAGCCTGTCCAAGACAGTAGGAGGCTGGTAGCTGCCATTTTGCCTCCACCCCCAGCATGAGTGGAAGCTGGGCTGACTGAAAATCACAGTGATGGTAGAGACCAGTTTCTTTCACCCAGATTAGCCTGAAGTCCTAGCCTAGGCTTCAGCCACACTTATAGCAGGGAGGAAGCTAACAGGTCCTGCACCAGCATATCCAAGTAACTGCAGGTGCATTTAGCTGGCACAGATTAAATGATAGGAAGTCTACCTGGGCAACTGTCATCATTTTAGACCTGTATTGCATAGATTGCTGCCCATACCTGTAGCTCCATCCCTTCCCCAGGCAGGGAAGAACGGGGCATGAAGCTTCATCAGTCTCTCTGGGCAACTACAGTCTAGGCCTGTATGAATTGGATTATTCCAAGCACCTGTGGCTCGATCTCTACTCCTGGCCAAGGAGAAAGTTGGGAGAAGCTTCATTGGTCTTTGGAGCAATAAGGGTAGCTTGAGCCTCCACAGCTTATAGCAGCAAATACATCCTTGGCTCCTATACACAATCAGCAAGGAAGAAGGGCAGGAAGCCCTAAATTAAAGAGAAAAACTGCACCCAGAATAAATGCTTTAGTAAGCCAGATGCCAAGACACCAACAAAAAATTACAATCCACACCAAGAAACAGAAAGATATGGCCCAGTAAAAGGAACAAGATAAGCTTTCAGATGACATAAAGGAGTTTAGACAACTAATTATAGACATTCAAACAAATCTCCTTAAAAAATTCAATGAGATGGCTAAAGAAATTAAGGATATTAAGAAGACATTGGATGAACTCAAAGAATTTGAAAGCATACATAGAAAAACCACAGATCTTATGGGAATGAAAGATGCAATAAGTGAAAGTAAAAATACACTGGAATCATATAATAGGAAATTTGAGGAGGCAGAAGAAATGATTGGTGAGCTTGGAGAAATGGTCTCTGAAAGTGAACATACAGAAGAACAAATGAAGAAAGATTGGAAAAACCTGAACAAGGTCTCAGGGAACTAAAGGAGAGCAAGAGATGTGCAAACATATGTGTCTTAGGTGTCCCAGAAGGAGAAGAAAAGGGAAAAGGGGCAGAAGGAATATTTGAAGAAATAAAGGTAGAACATTTCCCAACCCTATTGAAGGACTTATATATTCATGTCCAAGAAGCATGAGGTACTCCCATCTGAAAAATCCTAATAGACCAACTCAGAGATATATACTAATCAGAATGTCAAATGCCAAAGACAAAGAGAGAATTCTGTGAGCAGCAAGAGAAAAGCAATGCATAATATATAAGATATACCCAATAAGATTAAGTGATGATTTGTCACAAGAAACCATGGAAGCAAGAAGACAGTGGTATGATATATTTAAGATACTGCAAGAGAAAAATTTCCAGCTGAGAATCTTATATCCACCAAGATTGTCTTTCAAAAATGAGGGTGAGTTTAGAATATTCACAGATAAACAGAAACTGAGAGAGTCTATAACCAAGAGACCTGCTTTGCAGGAAATACTACAGGGTGTGTTACAGCCTGAAAAGAAAAGACAAAGGAAGACCTGGGATACAGTCTAGCAAATAAGAATATATCAATCAAAGTAACTAAAAGTGTCAAAAGAGGGGTGAAAATAAAATATGACAGATAAAAGCCAAGTATTCAGGCATAATCTTAACCAACAATATAAGCACTTGTATTCAGAAAACTACAACTCATTGCTAAAAGAAATTTTAAATAGCCCCCAATAATTGGAAGAACATTCCATACTCATGGATTGAAAGACTAAATATAATTAAGATGTCAGTTCTACACAAATTGATATACAGATTCAATGCAATCTCGATAAAAATGCCACCAGCATTTATTAAATGGAAAACATGTTCATAAAATTTATTTGGAAGGGTAATGGTTCCTGAATAGCCAGAAACATCTTAAAAAGGAAAAGTGAAATTGGAAGACTCTCATTTCCAGATTTTAAGTCATTTTACCTAGCTACAATAATAAAAACAGCATGATACTGGCATAAGGACAAACACATAGAAAAATGGAGCCAAACTGGTGGTTTAAAAACAGACCCTCACATCTATGGTCAAGTGATTTTTGACTAACCTGTCAAACCCACCCAGCTAGGGCAGAACAGCCCATTCAACAAATGGTGCTGAGAAAATTGGATATCCATATCAAAAGAAGGAAAGAGGACCCCTATCTCACATCTTATACAAAAATTAACTCAAAATGAATCAAATACCTAAATATAAAAGCAAGAACCATAAAGCTTCTAGAAGAAAATATAGGAAATATCTTCAAGACCCAGTGGTTGGTGGTAGATTCTTAAAGGAGATAAGAGGAGGACTGAGATGGGCTACTGATATTTAATGTATGTAACAATCTTAATTAGCTTTATGGTAAAAGTGTGGAAATGTAGAGAGTTGATGGAAAAACATTATAGAGCGTAACAGCTGGTTTATAAATGGGGATGTCGCTGAAAATGTTAGTCTAGGGATGTAAATGCCAATTGACAGAAAACTAGAGAATTCTCTAGGGAGTGAAGAGTACAGTAAACCCAGAGATGGATGAGAATAGTGGTTGATGATACAGATGCAAGAGTGTCATTTGTGAGCTATAGCAGATGTACATCAGTATTGCAAGTTGGTGGGAATGTGGAGAAGCATGGGAAAAATACAACTGAAATGATCTATAGAGTATGGTTAACAGTAATAACGTAGTATTCTTGTATCTATGCCAAAGATGTACTGTGTAGGTAATGGGGGAATATGCAAAATATGTGCCAAATGTACACTGTGGACCTGGTAATAATTGGATATTATCTCACAATCTGTAACAAATATTTCACCAGGGTGTGGTGTGTTCATAGAGGGGTGTTGTTTGGGAGTTCTGCATGTGTGCATGATAGTTTTGTAAGTTTACAACTTCTGTCATAAAAATATATTTAAAAATAATAATAGGGTGGGTTAGGGGGAAAATATACTAAATGTAAGATAAGGATTCTAATTAATAGTAAGATTTTGATAATATTCTTTTATAATTTTAAGAAATGTCCACAACAATGCAAGGTGTTGGCGGAGGGTTGATATATGGGACCCCAGTATGATGTTATGACTGTTTGCTTTGTAAGTTCACAATTATTACTATACACTTATTGTTTATTTATGTTCATGTATGAGTGATATACTTCAATAAATTAAAAAATAGAAAAAAAATAATAGGGTGGGTTGGGTGAAAAATACACCAAATATAGGATAATGACTATAGTTAGTAAAAATATTTTAACAATGTTCTTGCATAGTTTGTAGCAATTGTGTCACAACAACGCAAGGTATTGGTGGTGGCATAATGTATTGCACCCTGTTCTGATGTTATGCATGTTTATTTGTAAGTTCACAACTTTGATTATACACTTACTGTTAGTGTATGTTCATGTATGAATTATATACTTCAATAATATATTTGAAAAAATGTTAGCTTTATATATTTCATAAAAGTTGAAATGATATGACCACATGAATTTAGTCAATGTAAACATTTGTTATGGTGTAGGGGAAGCACATCTGTTGTGATAAGTACATTTCTTAATAAGAGCAGTCCTTCCTTTATTTTCTGCAAATGACATTTCTCAATAGACTGTTGAGAATGAAGTACATGTTTTATTGGCAGTTGTGCCATTTATGTTGATTCGGAACCTGGGAAAATTATACCAGACATTATAAATGTATATTCAGAAAGAATGTTTAAAGGAATAGGATATAGTGCATCAGGATTAAGAGAACTTAATTCAATTTTACCAAGGTCCATCATATACAGAAACAATTTTCTGTGAACTTTCTGAGTCCCAGAGTACATGCTTCCTCTAAGGAACACAAAGATGCCTGAGAGTTATTTGGACTTGGAGAATCCACAGTCTTATTTACAAAGGAGATGTAGAACATCCTCTAGTCACAAAGACAAAGCCAGTATTGGTAAACATGCAAATAAACAGAAACCAAGATAGCCTAACAGAAACCAGGTTCAAAAATATTACTTTGCACATTATCTGTAGTTAGAACAAATGTGTGTGTTTATGACTCTGTCTTAGTGTGTCAGGCTGCTGAAGTACACAATGTGTTGGCTTAAACAAGAAGCAGTTATCATATCATGGTTTGCAGGCCAAAATCAAGGTATCCCTCCAAAATCAGGGCTGCAGTAAGGCCATTATTTCTCCCCAAAGTCTGTACTTTTCTGGTGATGGCTTGTTGCAACCCTTGGGGTTCCTTGATTGGTAACTCTGACACCCGTTACATGGTGCTCTTTCTCTCCTTGCATCTACTCTTTTGTTTCTGATGACTTCCTGCTTTTTTCTGTGGCTTTCACACTATACGTCTTTGAATAGTATGAAATAGGAACACCATGATTCAGTTGCCCACACCTTGACTAATGATAACAACTCTTAAAAGTCCTATTTACAAATAAATTTCAACCATTTACTTTAATTCCAAATACATTTTTTTTTAAAGTCTTATTTTGAGGGTACATACTCATCCTATCACAGTTATGTATTAAAGCTCAGAAGTTGCAATGTTTCAAATGTAAATATGACTTCATCAATAACTAGTTTGTATATTTCATTCCAGTTTAGCCAAGGATAGGCACCATTGTTCAAAGTAACCCTCTGGATAAATACAGAGTTCCATAGAACAAATGGATCAATGTTTTACTTACACATATGTTAGGAGGGAAATACTTTTATTCTGGTAAATTTTTTCTTCTTTTTCAGGAGGGCACTGGGAATTGAACATGTGGGAGGGAGTCACCCAATCACTGAGCCACCTCTGGTCCTTCCTTGTTGTGTCTCTCATTGTCTTTCCTTGCTAAGTCTCTGCATTGAATCATCTCACTACATCATATTATTGCATCATCTTGTGTCAGCTCACTGTTCCAGCATATCATGTCAGCTCACTGTCTTGCTGTCTTGCCATCGTGCTCATCTTCTTTATGAGGCATCAAGAACTGAACTCAGGACTCCCAATGTGTTAGGCATGCACCCAGCTGCTTGAGGCACATCTGCTTCCCTGCTTATATTTTTATAATTGAAAGCCAAGGAGCCTAATTTTGCCTGTGGATATGTAGTTGAGGGTTTATTTTCTATATATGAATATTACAATTTATATGAATATATGATATATGTGTTTATTTCATTGTAAGTGGATATTCTATTTCTTTTACTAAACATTGCTCATAAAAAGAAAGAGATCAGTGAATGATGTTGACTCTAGAATCAGTTTTAGGTAAGCAGATAAGCAGTTGTGAGGAATACTACACCAATTACCAAGTGGAATAGGCTTATGACTGTCCTTGTGTAAAAGGAATCTTTCTGATATTAGAAAAGATGTAGATATAGGAGTTTTTGATGCAGATAAAGTATCATAAGTCAAGTATTACATTAATGTGAATTAAAAAAATTCACAATCTCTGGAGTTATAGGCTTTGAACAAGTATATCCAATAACTGGGGAATATTATGCAGAAATGTTTAATTTTATTGAGTTCACAGAAGATAAAGAAAAGGTGCCCACGGTATGTATGAGAAACATAAAATCACTGCTTAAGTAGGACACCACTGCTCTCTGCATGCACTTTCCCCTGTTAATGAAGATGTCATAATACAGGGGATAGTGTGGTGTTTTTGAGCTGTATGTAGTCCAGAAAACATGTTTTTAAATTTAATCCATTTCTGTGGGCATGAAACCATTGCAAGTAGATGTTAAATGAGATTATGTCAGTTAAATTTTGTCCCACTTCGATCAGGATTGGTCTTGTTCATCTGATAAGAGAATGAAATTCAGGCAGAGAAGAAAAAAGCCACAAAAACAAGAAGCTAAATCAACAAAACCTGGAAGAGAAGGGAGAGCCCAGAAGACACTGCCATGTGCCTTTCCATGTGGCAGAAGAGGTAGCTGTTCTTCAGGAAAAATCTATCACCTCATGATGCCTTGATTGGACATTTTCCCTGTTCTAGAAACCAAGAGTGAAAAGAATCTTTGTATAATCAAATCTATTTTATAGAATTTGCTTTGAGCATCCGAGGAGAGTAAAACAGATTTTATTACCAGGAGAGTGGGGTGCTGCTATTGCAAATTCCAAAAATGTGGAAATGAATTTGGAAGTGGGTAATGGATAAATACTGGAACAATTGTGAGGTGTTTATAGAAAAGGACTAGATTGCTTTGAATAGACTGTTGGTAGAAATATGAATGCTATAGGTACTTCCGATGAAGGCTTAGATGAAAATGATGAATGTGTTATTGGAAACTGGAGGAAAGGCAATCCTTGTTTGAAAGTGGCAGAGAAATTGGCAAAATTGAATTCTCATGTTGGATGCAAGGAAGAATTTTAAAGCAATGTGCTTGGATATTTAGCTGATTAGATTTCCAAGCTAAGTGCGGAAAGTGCAGTTGGTTTCTCTTGGCAACTCATAGAAAAATGTGAGAGGAAAGAGATAAACTGAAAAATTAACTCCTGGGCACAGAGAAACCAAAATTGGTTTGGAAAATACTGAGCTTCCAGAAAACAAGTCTCCAGAAAATAGTCCTCCATGTGAAGATTCAACTGAAACTGGATGCATTCAGTCATTTCAGTGCAAGTCAGGATTAGAAGTGCAGTTACCCAGGAAAGATCTGTAGAAAATCCTACTGTTTGTGGGATTGGGCCTCTGAGTACTACATGCAAAGCCAACAAGATTTTTGTGAGATCAGTCTGAATGGAAATACTGCCAGCCTGGACTAAAAGAGACAAATTGAAAGAAAAATCACTTCAGGAGCAGAATCATCGAAGGTGAGGTCTGAACTAAAGCATCTTATTGAGCCAAGTAAAGGGGCTCACCAATGTGTGTGGAAAGGTTGTCTTCCCTGGTGCTTCGAGGGGTATCCTTTCCTCTCCATTGTTCAGGAATAATGTCACCGCACTAGTGTTCTCAGAGAGTGGAACTTACATGCTAAGGTTTATAAAGAGTTTGGATGCCACCTCAATTCTTGATGATCATGGATATGTACCCTAGGGATGGCAGAGAGCCTGGCCACCATGGAAAGCATGGTCACTGTTCAAGTACTTTGAAGGATTGGGGCTGTCACTACTTCAGACCCAGAGGGCTAAACATCATTCAATAGATCACTCTCAGACCTTGAAATGGAAATGTTTCTCCTACGTCTGTACCTCTGCTGCATATAGAAAGGAGATAACTTGTTCTCTAGGTTTCACAAGTCCACATATACAGGGGAATTGTACCTCACGATAGACTATACCTATAACCAATTTTGATGAGGCTTTGTACTAAGCGTTGTTTCTGAAATTATTTAAGGCATTTGGGATATTGTGATGGAATGAATGTATTTTGCATATAGAAAGAACATGTCTTTTGGGGGTCCAGATGGTGCAATGTGGTGATTTGAAACTTTATGTACCCTAGACAAACATGTTCTTAAATCTAATCCATTCCTGTGCATGTACATTCATTGTACGTAGGACATTTTGATGAGATTACTTCAATTAAAGTGTATCCCACCTCAATCAGAATTGGTCTTAATCCTATTACTGGAATACTTAATAAGCAGAATAAAATTCAGACAGAGATAGGAAAAGCCACAGAAGCAAGAACCTGAAATCACCAAATGCAGAAAGGGAGTGGCATACCAGCAGACACCACCAGGTAGGTGCCTTGCCATGTGACAGAATAAACAAGGATCACTGGTGGCCACCCCCAGATTGTTAGTCTTCAGGAAGAAAGAATCAGCTTGATGTTGATAATGACTTGATTTGGATATATTCCTGACCTCAAAACTAAGAGAAAAATAAGTTCTCATTTTTAAACCTAATCCATTTCAATTCCTTTGCTTTTAACTGCCTAGGTAGCTAAAATAGATGACAAATGGCAGCATAGCTGTCAATTTACATCACCATGAGGAAGAAGAGCTGTGCAGTGGATGAAAAAGCACCAGAAAATGCTGGGGACAATAAGAAAGGAATGGGATGGAGTTACACTGTGGATTGATAAGAGTTTTGGGCACAACAACAGAGATGAGGCTAATAAACATGTAATCCCCAGGATAAAAATACATTGTGTGTGGAGATATGGGCCAATGGAAGTTATGGTGAAAATGAGGCCATTCCCTATCAGACCTGTAAGATAAATCACTATAAAAAATGAAGTTTACAATAACTGAAGCTTCCATGGGCCAGAAATATCCAAGAGAAGAAATTCTGTCACCAATGAGATGTGGTTCACTCCTGATGATATTCTACATTGTAAAAGAAAAATAAAGATTTTTACAGGAATTAAGAGTACCAGGTTTTCTTATTCAATGCTTACATCACATTAATATGTCATATCTATGAGTGTGTATGTGTGTGTGTATGTGTAGGACCAATAAAGCTTTAACAGTAAATTCTCACCATCCATAAAATTTGTTTGTATGGATACAAACAGATATGTTCTATTTCATCATATTTTTCTGTTCCTACTTCTAAGCATCCAAGTTTTATGATACAAGTCAGACACATGAATACATTCTTTAATATGTACCTGTCATCACCAAATTAGTATGATAAAGAAACCTGTGCATTAGAGAAAAGGATCTTGATTTCACATAATAGGAAGTAAAGGAAAAGATATGAACTCTCCTATGTATCCATGCCACAGCATATTTCCATTATGCTTGCTATTTAGTTGATCAAATAATTGATCATTTGATATATATTTACTTTATTTTTTCTTTATTTTTCATATCTCTATCTATCTATAAAAATAGATAGATAGATACCAGAAGAAATATTCAATTTTCTTTCTCCTACTTTTCATAAATTTCCTTTCTTCCTACTGTAATTTAAATTTTTCTGTCTTTAAAGATTTTTAGATTATTGTTTCTAATTGATCAAATGTCATATTCATAATGTTTCTTATTTTGCAGTCTATGTATCTCTATTCTAACACTTTACAATCACACTTCCTTGTGCTTTTCTAATTTGCTAATTTATGGCTAATTTCATACATTTTAAAAATTCGTATTTCTATATATACATAATTTATAATAAGTTTTAAAATTTATTATTCTTTATATTAGAGAATTTGAAGTTTACAGAAAAATTTTGCATAAAATACGGAGTTCCCATATGTCCCCTGTCATTAACACCTTGCATTAAAGTGGTACGTTTCCTACAAATCATGAAATAACATTTTTTATAATTGCAATATTAAATAAAAGTCAATGTTTTAACTTAGGGTTTGCTGTTTGTGTAGTACAACTCCATGGATTTTTAAAATTTATTCTAGAAACATATATACAACCTAAAATTTCCCCTTTAAACCACCCTCTGATATATAATTCCGTGTTAATTTTATTCACAAATCTGTACTGCTATCATTACCATCCATTACCAATCAGTTTTTAATTTAATGAAACACTACTTGACAAGATAAAGTGATAGGAATGGATAAATTTTGCTCTACAAATCTGTCTTTATTTACTTTTTCTGTAACCTAAATTCTAATCCTCTGTTTCTGACTATGATGAACATTTTACTTACTCTGATTTTCACAAATTTAATTTTGTAACTATAACCATGAATTGAATGAATATTGCTATATACGTTTATTTAAAATTTGTCAAATCTTTAGAAGGAAAATATGAATAAAGGGATAGAAATGTATATATATTCATACTTATATCCTGGAATTATAAATATACTGTAGAGATATTATCTGTCAATATTTGGTTTGTCTTCCTCTTTCCCCAATTGACCATCTTTCTCTATCCATCTAAGAATTTGATTAATTTAACTGATTGGAAAATTATGAATATAGTGAAACTGGTTTAAAAAATTGGGGTGAATAAATTCAGTCTAAAATGCTGAAGTCCACAGACCTCTCCTCTATTAAATGTACAGAGTAAACCACTGTGATGTTTAGGCTAATGTGTCAACTCGTCCAGGTAGTTGTGTATAGGGGTTTGGCCCAGCAAGCACTGGGCTAATTGTAATACAAGAACATTTATGGACTTTAGTCACCAGTGAGTTTACTGCATGGATGGCTGATAACATATGCATCAATCAGGGAGATTGCCATCAGCAATTGGTGACGCTTTTATCAAATAAGTTGAATACCTTAAAAGGGGAAGTGATTTCAACACTCAGAGAGAATTTCCCAGCTCATCTTTGGACAGCCAGCATCTCTGGGAAAATCATCCATGACTTTCATCTGACTTTCATCAGAACCCCTTGTTTGCAGCCTGCCTGCAGAAACTGGACTTGTGCATCCCCACGGTCATGTGAGAGATTCATAAAATCTTATATTATTGACAGATATCTCTTGTTGATTCTGTTTCCCTAGAGAATCCTGACTAATACACAATATTTGATACACATCTTTGTAAAATTATTTCAAAAATATTGTTTGAAAGTGGCTTCATTTAAAATTTATAATCTTTTTAAGATGTACTTTTTTTTCTACAGATTGACCCAGCATTCTTAATCTTTTTTCATAATAGTATGGATTATTTTGCTATAACTCGTGATTTTATTCTTTGAATACATAAAGTGACAAAAAATAAGAAAACATAGCCACTATTATGACTAAGCATTTGAAGGGAATCAGTAACTAATCTAATCTTTATTGTAGGAAAACACCTCAAAACCACTCTTTCCTAAAGCACATCCATTTAAGAGTTATCAAATCTAGAATGTGGTGAAAAGATTTATTATTAATTTGTTAATTTTATAATGAAATTCATATTCAACTCTGTGCAGGCTAGAAACAATAAGAATTCTTAATGGTGTGTAATTTATTTTCCTCATGAAACAAAGCTACATTTTACAACAACCTAATATTTAACGTGACTGAATAATAAGAAAAATTGTTCAATGGTTTTGTACCCTAAAATACAAATTATATCCACTACATTTTATATCATTTTTATTAGAGAATTTGTGCGCTTAAAAGATAATCATGTGTAATGTGCAGAATTCCCATATTTCACCCATCTATGAAAATGATATATTGTGGACCATTTGTTACAGATAATGAAAAAATGTTACCAGACTATTAGATCTATGATCCATAGTGTACGCTTGGTATAATTTGTTCCATACACCCACTATTATTAACACTATATATTAATGTTGCACATTTGTTATAGTTCATAGAACACTGTCATATTTGTACTGTTAATCACAGTCCACTTTCTACCACATAGTTCACTGTATTATATAAACCTATTCCTTGTACATTCTATCCAAAGTGTACACTCAGTGACTTTCACTTTCATCACAAAATTCTGCAGTCATCACCCCAGTAAACCTTTGAAGGTTTACCTTAGTACAAAAGAAAAAGATCTCATACCTCCCAATTATTGACATTGATGCAAGAATATTTCAGTATTGCTGTTAGCTATAGTTCATAAGTTACATTTTTATTTTTCCCATTCATCACTATATTCTTACCACCTTGTAATAGTGACATGCATTTGTTCTAGTTCATAGGAGAACATCCATCTATTTGTACTATTAAGCATAATTCTCCACCTCTGGGTTCCTTATGTTATTCAGTCTCTAGATTATTCTCTAGCTTTCTTTCAATTGACATTTACATCCCTAGACAACCCTTTCAGCCACAATCCCATTTATAAATCTGCCATGTTAGTTAAACTCACTATACTGTTTTACCACCAACTCTATCCAATTCCACACTTTTATAGTGCAGCTAAGTGAAAATTCTACATACATTAAGCATTAGTCTTTTCAGTCCTCATCCTATCTCTTAGTAACCTGTAGTCTACGTTTAACTCCATGTTTATTCTTCATATTTAGGTGATATTAGTGCAAGCATACAATATTTGTCCTTTTGTATCTGGCTTATTTCACTTAGCATAATATCCTCAAGATTCATCCATATTATCATGTTTGTCCCAATTTCACTTCTCCTTACAGCGGCATAGTACTCCATTGTATGTATATTCCATATTTTGATTATCCTTTCATTGGTTGATGGACACTTGATTTGTTTCCATCTTTTGTGGTTGTTGGTCCTCTGTTATTTCAATAATAAGTCTTCTTTGGCCCATTGTTACATCCCACCATTATGTTTGTCTATTCCACATTCTTGATGACTTTAGGATTGTGATGCCCACTCTGCTTCAGATTAAGAGAGGGCTTAGTTCTTATGGGGCAGAATGAAAGAATGCTCTTGCTTGCAGTTGTGCATACACTCTGTTTCCACATCACTGTGCAAATGTCTGTTCATGCCATTGTTTTGAGTTATTTTGGATATATTCCTGCAGAGGAATTGTTGTATCATACAGCAGTTCTATATTTAGTCTCCTGAGGAACCGTCAAACTGTCTTCCAGAGTAGCTGCACCATTCTACATTCCCATCAACCGTGAAGGAGTGCTCCTATTTCTCCAGATACCCTCTAGCACTTGCTATTTTCTATTTTTTTAAATAGTGGGCATTCTATGAGGTGTGAGGTGATATATAATTGTGGCTTTGATGTGCATTTCCGAAATAACTATTGATGGGGAACATTTTTACATGTCGTTTTTCATCATTTGTATTTCCTCTTGGGAGAATTGTCTATGTAAGTCTTTTGCCAATTATTTTAATCAATTTTATTGATACATATTAATAAAGCATACAAATCCTCCAGTGTATAATCATGGGATTTGCTAAAATCACATAGTTGTGCAGTTATCACTTCAATCATTATTAAAGCATTTTCATTATTTCAATAATAATAATAAACAAAAAATAACAGACAAAAAAGAAAATTCCTCATTTATCAGTCTGTCTATGCTTCTCCCACTGTACATAGCTGCTGTTTCTGGCTATTCTATCCAAAGTATATAATCAATGGCTTTTAGTATAACCACAATGTTGTACATTCATTATCTTAACAATTATAGAACAATTTCATTGTTCTAAAAAGGAAGAATCCAAATCCCTTAGCATTCTTTCCTCAGACCTACATAATAATTAATCTTTCATTTGTATGAATTGATTTATATTTGCATTTTTTATAAATAGAATCATACAATATGTAGTAGTCTGTATCTGGTCTCTTTCACGTAGTGTAATTTTTTTGGTCTGATATTAATATTATATAATATTAACTTACATTTGTTCAACATCAAGGAAAAATGGTCTTACATATACAATTCTACCCATATTCACATTTCACATAATATATTTAGTTCATAAGAGGACAATCATACAGTATTTGTCCTTTTGTGTCTGCCTTGCTTCACTCAACATAATGTCCTCCAGGTTAATCCCTGTTGTCATATGTTTCAGGACTTCATTTCTTCTCATAACTGCATAATATTCCATTGTGCTTATTCACCACAATTTGTTTATCCAATCATATGTTAATGGTAACAAGGTTATTTCCAGTTTTTGGCTATCATGAATAATTCTGCTATGAACATAGGTGTGCAGATATCTATTTACATCATTGCTCTCATTCTTTTGGTTATATACCTAGCAATGGTATTGCAGGGTCCCATATGCAAGTCTATATTCAATTTCATTAGAAACTGCCAAAGAGTCCTCCATAGTGGTTGTACCATTCTACATTCCTACGAACAGTGAATAAGCATTCCTATCACTCCACATTCTCTCTAACATTTACAGCTTTCTGACTCTTCAATAGTAGCCAGTCTAAGTGTGAATTGATATCTTATTGTAGTTTTGATTTGCATTTTCCTAATCACTAGTGATGTTGAACATTTTTTTCATGTGTTTCTTCACTATTTTTATTTCTTCTTTGGACAGCTGTCTTTTCAAGTCGTTTGCCCTTTATTTAATCAGATACTTTGTCTTTTTATCGTTCAGTTGTATGTTCTCCTTATAGATCATGTATATTAAACCCTTATCAGATATGTGATTACCAAATATTTTCTCCCATTGTGTTAACTACCTTTCCACCCTTTTGACAATGTCCTTTCAGGTCCAAAAGTGTTAAAATTTGAGGAGGTCACATTTATTTATTTGTTCTTCTGTTGCTCATGCTTTGGGCATAAAGTTTAAGAAACTTGAAGTTGTTTTCCTACGTTTTCTTCTAGGAGTTTTATTGTTTTTACATTTAAGTCCTCATTTTTTAATTGGATTGCTTGCTCTTCTATTTTTAAATTGCATGTTCTGTTTATATAGCATGGATTTCAAACCTTTCTCAGATATGTGGTTTACATATTTTCTCCCACTGAATATGCTGTCTTTTCAACTCTCAAAAAGTCCTTTGAAGCACAAAAATTTTTAAGCTTGAGGACATCCAGTTTATCCATTCTTTTCTTTCTTTGCTTATGTTTTGGTGTAAGGTTTAAGAAACTCCCAACTAATAACTGGTCTTGAAGATATTTCTACATTTTCTTCTAGAATTTTTATGGTTGTAGCTTTTATATTTATGTCTTTGATCCACTTTGAGTTTATTTTCATATGAAGTGTGTGGTAGGGTTCCTCCTTCTTTCATTTGGATATGAATATCCAATTCTCCCAGCACCATTTGTTAAATAGGTTGTTCTTTTTAGTTTGGTAAGTTTGACAGCCTTTTCAAAAATCACTTGAGCATAGATATGATAATTTCTGAACCACCAGTTTCATTCCATTTTTCTTTATGACTATTTATGCCAGTATTGTGCTGTTTTACCATTGTAGCTAAGAAACATGTTTAAAATTCTGAAAATGAGCATCCTCCTACTTTGTTCTACCTTATTGAATATGTTTCCAGATATTTGGGAACTCTTACTTTTCCAAATAAACATGATCATTAGCTTTTTCATTTCTTTTATAAAGGCCGTTGGATTTTTTTTTTTTGAGATTTCATTGTATTTGTATATCAATTAAGGTGGAATTAACATCTTAACGATATTTCCCATCCATGAACACTGAATGCTCTTCCATTTATTTAGATCTTCTTTGATTTTTTTTTTAGCAGCATGTTGTAGTTTTGATTGCAAGTGCTTCATGTCTTTGGGTATGTTTATTCCTAAATATTTGATTCTTTTTGTCACTATTATAAATGGAATATTCCTGATTTCTTCCTCAGGTTGCTCATTATGAGTGTATAGAAGTACAACTGGTTTTTGTATATTAATCTGGTAGTCTGCCACTCTGCTGAATTTCTTCATTAGCTCTAGTTTCTTTGTTGTAGTTTTTCAGGATTTTGTAGGTGAAAGATCATATCATCTGTGAATAGCAGAAGTTTTAAATCTTCCTTTCCAATTTGTTTTTTTCTTTCCTGAATGCTCTAGCTAGACCCTCTAGCAGGATATTGTACAACAGTGGTGACAGTGGGCATTCTTGTCTTGCTCCCCACATCAACAGGAAAGCTTTCAGTCATTCACGATTGAGTTCAGTGTTAGCTGTGGGGTTTTCATATATGCCCTTTATCACATTAAGAAAATTTCCTTTGTTTCCTATCTTTGGGGGTGTTTTGTTATCAAGAATGGATGCTGTACTTTGTCAAAAGGTTTTTCTGCATAAAATGAGATGATCATTGATTTTTCCTATATGATTTATTAAGGTGGAATAATATGTGGATTGATTTTCTTGTGGTGAACCACCCTTGAATGCCTGGGATAAAACCAACTTGACATTGATGAATAATATTATTAATGTGTTTTTGCATTCTATTAGTGAGTATTTTCTTCAGGGTTTTTCATCTGTATTTATTAAGGAAATGTGTCTGTAAATTTGTTTTTACAAAAATTTTTATTTGGCTTTAGTATTAGGGTGATATTGGCTTCTTAGATTGAGTTTGTTAGTGTTTCTTCTTGTTCAGTTTTTTTTGGAAGAGTTTGAGAAAGATTGGTTTTAAATATCTTTTGAATGCTTGGTAGAATTCATCTGTGAAGCCATCTATTTTAGGCTTTTCATTCTGAGAAGATGTTTGATGTCTGTTTCAATCTATTTGCCCATGCATGTTTTGTTCAGTTCTATTTTTTCAAGGGTCAGTGTATGTTGTTTGTATATTCATAGGAATATTTCCATTTGATGTATATTGTCTGGTTTGTTGGTGTATAGTAGTTCAAATCATTCCTTCAGATCTCTTTTACTTTTGTGGGGTCAGTTGTAATGTCCAAATATTCATTTCTGATTTTATTTGCACCATTCTTCTCTTTTTTCACAGTTACAAACTTTTATTAAATCGTACCTATGGAACAAGGGATGGGGCATGGTCATGGTGGGTAGACAATTACTCAATAAATGAGGGAATCTGAATTCCAAGCATGGAGAGCTCTGCTACATTCCCCAAGGGAGCAGCAACAGTCCCCTGAGTGCAGAGGCAGTGTCTGGCAAAAAAGGATGGCCCACTGATGGGTTCTTGTTATTGAGGACTAGCCTTATGAGTATTTGCTCTTCTAATTGAAACTTAGCCTACTCTTATAGGGTGCCAAAGGTTACCACCTGAGAGCCTCCTTGTTTCTCAAATGTGGCCTCTCTCTAAGCCAAACTCAGCATTATGCATTACCTTCCCCCCAACGTGGGACATGACTCCCAGGGATGAGCCTCCCTGGCAACGAGGGATTAATACCAAGTGCCAGCTGGCAACACGATTGGAAAATGATCTCGAATAAAAGGGGGAAAAGGTAAAGAGAAATGAGTTCATGTGGCTAAGAGACTTCAAAGACAGTTGGGAGGTCATCCCAGAGGTAACATTTATGCACACCTCAGTAGTATTTCATAGAACACCAAAGTGGATATCACCCCACACAGAGGGACCCCTGAAGGCTCTGGAGACACCCAGGTCCAAATAAGCGGGGATAGCCCCAGAGATTGATGCCTAATTATTGGGCTCTTCATTGGAATCTGTGCTCCTGAGAGTGACAGAGTTGGACTCAAATAAGTCCTCCCTGCACATTGTCCATCAGTCCCTTCTATTCAAACCTATATGTGATGCTGGAGTTGTTATGTGTACTTCCAGAGAATGAAACCTCTGGCCTGCCTAAATGCCAGCTGTGCCTGGAATCTTGGTGGAGCTGCAACTCCTACCCTATAGCTCAATGGACTCATCCAAGTAACCTGGCAAGGAGACGACGATGGGTGACGGCCATCCCAGGGAATGGAGAGGGCCTGCAGCTGCAGGCAAGATAATCCCATCCACTGTATCCATGGGATATAAGCCCTCTCTCACTGGGAGGTGGAGTGGACAACACCATCCCAGTCCCCTCAGGATTGGGGGAGGAGCTGTGGACTAGAGTGGACTTGGTAGTGTTCTGTTGTAGACATATTGTGATTCAAGCAATGGAAGAAATTGTAACAGCGAGGTGGAGCCGGTGGCCACTGGACATTTTTGGGGCATGGAGAGGAGAGGCAGTTGAAATACAGGGGCTTTTTTGGGACTTTGGGGGTTGTCCTGAGTGGTGTGTCGGCGACGGATGTAGGCCATTTTCCATCAGAATATACCATGCAGAACTGGGTGGGAAAGAGTGTGGTCTATGATGTGAACTGTGGTCTATGCTTGGTGACAAGGCCCCAGGATGTGTATATCCATTACGGGTGTTGTGCCACACGGATGAGGGATGGTGGTGTGGGATAGTGTTGGAGGTGGGGAACATGGGAATCCCTGTAATTTCTGAGTAATATTTAGGTAATCTAAGCACCTTAAAAAAAATATATATATATATATATAAAACAAATAACATTTATGTAAACAAAGGCACATATATGCATATGTATTTATATATCATTTTACAAATATTGGTATGTACTGTGAAAAATTTGATTTTTACCCAGAATAAAAAAAATAAAAAATAAAAAAATAATAAAGTATTTGGGATATTGGTTAAAAAAAAAACAAACCTTACC
>JAQZBX010056987.1:0-18053 GCA_029593785.1 Cabassous unicinctus
GAAACCTAATGCAGTAGTTTACATGGTGATCTACAAAGGTCAGAGGGAAGAAAATAAGATTTATCAAGAAAATGTCATATCTAGGACTGAAGTTATAACAGAAGATCAATTTAAATAAAGAGGGTCTCTAATATTATAGATACTTTTGTTCAATGTTATTCAAATTATTAAAATATTATTTTCAAAATAATTTAATTGAAGATATACTGCTGAAATTCAAAAAAAATATATAGTTTGAAATTTCATTCCAATATGAAGTAATGGGAATTGTATTGCAAATAAATTAATATTAATTATTATTATCAGAAATTACATTCAGGAGAATTAGAAAGTTTTCTTCCCACCATATTTTTAGGCATCTCTTTATTCATTCATTTGACAATGATATCACAGGCTCTCTTGGGAAACTCAAAGAGGTATAAAATGATGGATAAAACTTGTGCAAATTGCCAAATAGATTTTTGAGACAGTACCATGGGGTTGGATGCTTTGAAATCACCAGCTATTGTGAAGAAACAGACATAAAACTTAGTCAAATCAAATAGTTTAAAACAAAGGTTTTGGAAGTGTATAATATTAAAGAACTATTTTATTTTTCTGCAGGTTTGAGGGAAGGCTCCTTAGTAACAGTAGATTGGAAGAAATGACTGGTGCTTCTATAGTACCTCCATAATTAATAGCTTATTGAGTAGTGTCATTTTATAAATCAGAAATGGTTTCATCATTTGGAAGTAAAAATCCTTTTACTTCCTTGCTTCCTTTACCAGGAAGCACATTTTGCATTCACACTTTAAATGATGGTTAGAATACAAATGATTCCAGGAAAAGAAATTTAAATACATAAGGATATATAATTAACAGATATCATTTCATTTCCTAAAAATCAAAAGGATCTTTGGTCCCTGAAAAAGGAAGCAGGCAAAAACCAAGAAAAAAAAATGAAAAACAAACACTGGTGGAAGAAGAAACAGAGAGAGTGAGTAGAATCAAAATCAACTTTACATGGATTCAGAAGAAATGTATCCAAGCTTTGCCTTTCTTACCAAACAGATGTCTTTGAGCAGGTCATATAAGCTCTAAGGCATTGTTTTTTAGTTAATGATATTCACATCTAATTTATTTCAATAATGTGACCTTAGATATAATTTCCACAGTTCTTGATGATGAGAGATATTTTTCCATAATAGAAAATTTCTTAAAAATTCAGTTTTCTGTCTTTTGTTGGACTTATCTGAATTTCCTTCTTTCTGTAACTAGAAAGCTATGTTAGTATAAAGTGGGAGATTTGGTGTCATTGAAAAGAAGCAATGGTCTAAAATGTTTCTTATAGCAAATGATGGTGTTTGTTAATATGCCCATTGTTCTCTATTTTAAAGAAAATTAGAAAACAACTAAGAAGAGAAACGGGTAGAATGCACACATTAGGAAAATGGATACATGTACATTACTAGCTCTAAGGACATAAACATATACCAATTTAACATAGGACATTTTTATGAAAGGTGACCTTGTCACGCACTTGAACTTGTATAATATGCCATCTTTATCAGCTATGCCTCAGCATTCTGGAGACTATTTTGCAAAGAGGGATGGTGAGGAATGCCAATGAAAGCAGCCTGACAGGTTTCATCCTGTTGGGGTTTTCTGATCACCTTCAGTTAAAGAAGGCTCTATTTATAATTATCTTGTTCTTGTATTTACTAACCATTTTACCATCATAATGATATCTCATCTGGAACCCAAACTTCAAATGTAAGTTTGAATACCCAAAATCCAATGTATTTCTTCCTTTCTCATCTCTCCTTCATGGACCTATGCTTCATCAGCAGTGTGATTCCTCAGCTCCTGGTATATGGTGGCTGTGTTGTTCAACTCTATGTCTTCCATGCACTGGGTTCCACAGATTGTGTTTTGTGCACAGTGATGTCCTATGATCGCTATGTTGCTGTCTGCCATCCCCTCCATTACACTGTCTTTATGCATCCCTGTCTCTGCATGATCCTGGCCTCCATGGTGTGGCTCAGTGGGGTAGCCACCAGCCTGGTACAGCCTACTCTCTCTCTTCAGCTGCTCTTCTGAAGTCATCACCAAGTGGGCCATTTCATCTGTGAGGTCCCTGTGCTCATCAAGTTGGCTTATATGGACAAAACTTTCAACGAGGTTAAGCTTTTTGTGGCAGCTGTCCTCTTCCTTGTAGTGACTGTCTCATTCATCCTGGTTTCTTATGGTTACATTGTCCAGGCTGTTTTTGAGACTCAAGTCAACTACTGGGAGATAGAAAGCTTTTGAAGCCTGCTCTTCACACTGGATGGTGGTCATCATCTTCTATGAAACCACCATCTTCATATATCTGCAGCCAGCGAAGAGTAAATACAAAGACCAAAACTAAAGCCATGCATTAAAATGGTGGACATAGCATCTGGAGGGAGCCTGTTTTTCTAATTGTATATTTGAATATATAGTTGAATCAATGAAACAGTTCTAACTGCCTAACAATGAATTCTATTTCCTGAGATGAATCACAGCACTAATATATTTTGTGTCTTGAAAACACATGTAGTTAATAATATTTAATATTGTTATTATAACCTATATTTTATATAAAAACATTTTCTCTTCATTTTGAATTTTATTTTATGGATAAAATCTTAAAGATATTTCAGTATTTATTCATAAAAACTGATAATCATTTCTCATGATTTCATTCTAAGTAGTCTTTTCATGTGCATTCCTTTCCTGAAAATGAAGAGGTTTTGCATATTGACTTTGGGAAATTTTGTGGGAATATATGAGTATACTTTCTACTATGCTGCATGATGGCAAGTACTGGTTGTATGGACTATTGTAGGCAACCATTTTGGGTTCAAAGAGACATTAATATAAAGAAACATTTTATAGAGATGGAAAAGAATATCCTCATCTCACTAAAGTAGGAAGGTCTTGTAGGTTCAACTGTGTTAATCATCACATTTAAAGAGTAAGCAAGTCAAGGAATGACTGACTCATCACTTATGACTTCTAAGGAGCAGAGAAAGAAGTTGTCCCAGAGAGAGCAGAAGGATGTGAAAGTTTAAGTCAACTAAAGAAGACTTTTTAAGAGTCATACATGTAGAGATATAGGCATGTATTTTATAATTGAAGTAAATTAAAAATTATGAAATATTAAAGGAACAAAATAAAACATAGCATGGCTCAACCAAAGATTTATATTTGAGATGAGAAGACAGAAGACTTTCTGAATTTGTCAAGTAATGAAGTGTCCATATGCCAGATAAATTGTTGGAACAGTACAAAATGGGAAGCAAAATCTTGGGGTAGTTAAGTAGATTTATAGTGTAGAAGTATGACCTAGGTTAATTTATTCATTCATCAAACCTGGCCTTATGTCACTGTCTGGGCAGGGGACTGCAGCTGAGTAACTTCCATTCCCTGGGATCACTAGATTACCCACATCTGGTGTCAGGTGCAAAATGAGAAATTAATTGGACATGAGAGTTGCTAATAACCGATTTCACAATTTCTCTTGGATGCATGTTGTGAAGAAAGCAGAGATAATGATTTGAGGATAATCCATGAATTACGATAATACATGTTTGTTAAAAATTTCAAAAGCCAAATTCACTGAAGGAATTTTAAGAAAATGTTCTATGGTGATTTTTATTCCTAATTAATAGTATCACAAGCCACTCTGTTGTATCTCATATTAGGCAGTGTATTAGTCAGCCAAAGGAGTGCTGATGCAAAGTATCACAAATTTGTTGTATTTTATAAAGAGTATTTGTTTGGGGTAGAAGCTTACTGTCACATGGATCTAAAGAGTCCAACTCAAGGTAGCATAAGAGGTACTTTCACACCCAAAGTAATTTGCCACAGGTTGAAACAAGATGGTGAGTGATGTCTGTGAGGGCTCAGCCTTCCTTCTTCTTCTTAAGGCTCCATGGTATCAGCTTCTTCTGATCTCATCTGTAGGCTGGCATCATCTTCCTCTGCTGTGACTTTTTTCTGTGTGCCTGCCCACCAAGGGGGTGGGGATTCAACACCCTACTGACATGACTAAATCAAAGCCCTAATCTTAATTTTATCAAGTTAAAGTAACCTTTTAATTTAATACAAGCAAAGGGTAGCACACCCAGAGGAACTAACCAATTTACAAACATAATCTAAATCTCCTTTTGGAATTCATAAATAATATCAAAATGCCACAGTCAATATAAAATTTTAAAAAAATCACTCCATGCCTTCAGAGTTGAGAAAGTGCAAGGAAGGCTAAACCAATATAGGGATAATGAAAGAATGTGGATATTTAAGGAGGTATAGAATTTAGACTTATAAAAAGTCTATGTTATTTCAACATGTCAACTTGTGTTGATGTAGTGAAAAGAACACCAGACTCAGAAGAGGTGTCTTGGGTTTTAGTCCTAATACTTCTTATAACAGGTACAAATTCCTACACTGATTTTTGATTCATTTTACCCTTTATTTAATGAGATAATTGCATTAGAACATAAGATATCTTCTTTCTACTTAACACTTGCAACTACCATTAGAGATTGAAGAGTTAATAAAGTGTGAGCATGTTTGGGAAATAGGTGTTATTTATAATTTTGGGCACTTGTTATGAAGGATAGAAAAGGTAAACTTATTGATAGTCACATCCATGATGGGCTTAAGTTTCTACTTGGCATAAATTGGGCTGATGATTTTATTTACTTTTTGAAGAAACATAATAGTGAAAGCAAGGGCTTAGATTTGAACAAAGTGCATTTGGGGTGCTTCTCAAGTGGAGATGTCCATTTCAAAGTTGAATATGAGAATCTGATCCTCACTAGAGGAATGTATGCATAATTAATGTAGTGATTAGCAGATGAATTCACTTAGGGAGAAATTAAACCATGGTAAGCGATGAGGATGCTGCATTGATATTTGAGTAATCCAACACTTAAAGGTTTGGGGGAGAAGAATAATATTACAAAAGAGACAGGAAATCTAAACAAACCTCCAGAAGATTTTACTAGGAAATTTCTTTGCACTAAGAAATAAAGATGTTGCTAGTTATAGGGTGTTATATGATGCAGATAATCCAAGTTACAGTTGGAAGGATTAGCTTTAAATGGGATGAGAGAGATAATCTTTCTTGTAACTGGAGGTAAGAAGGAAGGAGGCAACACAGACAAGTTGTTTGTTTATTTTTTATCTTTGGAAGTATGATGGCTTCCTTTACAAAGTAGGAAGGCCCCGAATGATGCTGTATCAAAAACAGACTACTCCACATTAGGAAAATGTGTATATTCATTCTTCCTGGTTGATCCCCTGAAGTTAGTCTCTTCCTCTGCTAATTGCCTGCTGGGGACACAGGTTACCCCAGAAGATTTAGTAAATATGAATAAACGTGAGCTTGCCATAAAGGGATTCTGTCCACTTCAGATCCCCCACTCTCCCAAATCTCATTAAGATTAAAACAGTTTCTTCAGGCTTTGTTCCTGTGAGAAATAATGAGTCTTCAAAAGACCTTGTCCTGAAGCTAAGTTGCCTGTTCGGTCAGGAACAGATTTGACACAAAAACACAAACATAAGAAAATGCTATATAATGTGCTTTCTGATGATGCAGAATATACCAACACATTTATATAACCCTGAGAGTAAGAATTCAGTTGAATTTAGCATTATTTGAGTGCACTTGTGTCTTGAATGGATTTATAAAAGTTATTGAGGTAGCAACCTTATGGTTTTCTACCACTACTGGACTTGTTTTGTCATTAATGTAGTGTGAAATGTTGCATAAGAAAGTTAAACTATTTGGATTTCAGGGATTTTCTTTCCTCAATTATAGGATGTGGCAATTTTCTGTTGCTATTCCTAAATGCAAAGTAGTGTCTTGCAACTAATTAGTATAATTCAGTGATATTTTCAATTTAAGTCATCTCTTACAGGAAAAACATAGAGATGATAGATGGCAGATGATAGATAATAGATAGATGGATTAGATAGATAGATAGATAGATAGATAGATAGATAGATAGATAGATATAACAAAATAGATATGGAAACCTAGATACACAGAGAACAGATGATAGATATATAGATACAAAAATACATAAAAATTTGCATAGACATTTACATAAAGAGATACATAGGTAGATACAAACAACACCCTGAAGTACTCAATTCAATGTGATATCAGTCTTCTGTAAAAAATATGAGAATTACCATAAAGTAATACAACTCAAGCTGTATGTCATTGCAAGCCTTTGAACTCTGGACTCTCTGCAATCTCAAATGGAGGAATAATGTAAGTACAATGTCACTAAAATGAATTATTAGGTTTGATTTTATTGATAAAGGGTAAAACATTTTCCAGAGTATCATTCTTTATTGACTCTATTAACAATTTGGTCTCATTTGTCAGTTTTGTCAGAGATGTGATTGCATTTTATTGATGCCTACAGGGTCAGCAAGTTTAGGGATGGGATAGCAGAAATCAGAATGTGCATTGGAGAGAACAGTTGCTTATACATCAAATCAGGTGTTTCACTGCTTAGGTGGGTAACTTTAAAACACATGAGCAGATACTGAGAATTCTAAAGCCATGGGTCTTATACTTTCACCAAAAGGCAGGTTAGACACAAAGGAACAACACATCTGGAAAATGGAGTAGACCAGAAGAAACATTAGTCTTATATTGGATCTTTTCAAATTGAGATAGGACAAGGTTATGGACTTTCAGCCTGTTCCAAGGCTTTTGACAGAAAGGTAGTTTGAGTACTGAGCAAGGTTGGAGTGTCACAAAAGCAAAGGTAGCATATTTTCTATCCAGAAAGACCCAAGAAAGAGTCTGGCTGTGGGACATAGGTCAACTAAAATGCATTAGTTTACTCAGCAAACATTCATCATTTACTATGCTTCAGACTCCATACAAATTACATACAATAAAATCTGTAAAACATGACCCTTCACTTTAAGAAGAAGCTTATGGTTTATTAGAAATACACAAATGTAAAAATTTAGATCAGTACCATCTAATAGTTTCTATGACAGAAGTAGGTTCAGGATGAAGGAAAGATTTGTAAGATAAGAATTGGTAAATCCTACCTGGGTGGGGTGTGGGGCATGTGAGGGCTGATCAGAGTCAAGGAAGGCTTTATACAAAAGTGACCAGCATGGAGTCTTGAAAAGGGAAGAGATGATTTTCATGTGATAGGAGTTGTGGGAGAATATCCTTTCATAGGGAGAAGCCTAAGAAAATGTATAACTGAGTGAAAGGACAAGTAGGGGGAGCACAAACCACTCAGCATGGCAGCATGATAAGTTAGGTGTAAGGGGGATAGTGGTGGATGTAGGGAGGGCATAAACCAGCTCAAAGAGGGTGTTGAATGCCTTGTGGACAGTGCACATTTTTCTTGTCAATACCAGGAACCATTCAAAGGGAAATGACATATTTGAGAGACAAAGATAATTCTGGCTGCTGTGTGAGGTTTAATTATAATGAGCATTATAGACAAAGAGCATCTACTTCAAGACATCAAACCTTGATTCTTATTTTTGCCTCTGTTTTTTTGCCCTTCCTCCCTCCCTCCCCCACTCCCTCAATCCCTTCCTTCTTTCTTTCTTCCCTCCCTCCCTCCTTCCTTCCTTCCTTCCTTCCTTCCTTCCTTCCTTCCTTCCTTCCTTCCTTCCTTCCTTCCTTCTTTCTCCAAACCATTCTACACAGTCAGATAAGAAATTGTGAAACATGAGTTGCATATGGCCCACGTATAATCAAAGACTATAATCATTTCTTGAGTATTAGGCTGATTTTCAAAGTACTTCACTTTGAATCTTTTGATTCAAGTACTTCTTTTGAATCTTTGCTATCTCTCCCTTCACAAACATACAAAATTATTAATAGTTATTCTAAGAAACCATAAAGTGAATCCCCGTTTTTAGTATTTCTCATTTAGTCTTCCTTTATTTAAAGTCTCTTTCTCATCTGCTATTGATTTAGGTCTTTATTGGAAAACTGAGGTTGCTTGGATTTGCTTATATGAATGTGGTTTTGATCATTCACTTCTTTGAACTTATATCAATATCTATAACTTTTGCATTTTCTATTCATGTTTAGTCCACATATTTTCAACTCTAGGGACAAACAGGCATTGCAAATGTGTAAAATATAGAGGTAAGCTTTTGAGACCTGCATGAAGATAGCATAAACATGCCATGCAACCTCCAAAGGGAGGAATTACACTTCATCTGGCTATGCAGGGAATACAAATGTGCACACTAGGTACAGTCAGCTCATCCAGATCCAAAGCTATTATTTCCAAACCAACAGAGGAGAATGTCATTTGGCTAACATTTCTATAGGGGAGGGTGAAATAAATTTTAAGTAGAAAGAATTGGTAAGTCAGGCAAGTCCTAGATTCTCATCTGGAAGAATGGAATCATATTCTTCATCATATTTCCTTTTCCATTTAAAAGTCATTATTCAATTAATTATGATATTTTGATTATTATTAGTCTATTGACACTATATAACCCTAGTTTATAATACATTCACTTATCAGTAGAACATTTGAAATATCCAATATTTGAACTTTTCACATCAATGTCTTCCCCAACCTACTGTATACCAGTGCCAGATCAATATTTCCAAAATAGAATTTGAAAATGTCATGCTTCCTGCTCAAAGGCCTGTAGCTACATTTCAATGCTTCCACTTTAAAGACAAATACTTTATTTCACTCAGTTATCTCTACAGTTTGGCTCCAAATACCATTGTCTAAGCATACCTTCTACATTGACATTTCTGGATCTTCTTATAAAGATAAATGAATCATCCACATAATCTTTCTAATGGTCAGTTCTTCTAATGCCCAAATGACTTCAAATTCCCTTCACCTTTCAAATAAGCACATCATTGCAGCTTAAAACTTTTGTCATGTCAAAATTTAAAGAGTTTTAAAAGATTTATCAATGATCTTTTTACAACAAATTATATATTTCTACGGAGAATTTAACAAATCTATAACTTTTGCTAATGTTGTATATTTTGTTTAATATATTTTTGTTTTATGATGAATATTAATGACTTGAAACTAGTTGATTTAAATAATATTGATTCAAAATGTACTTTTAAAATAATTTCATTTTTGACATTTCAATCACTGAGTGAACATGTATGATATATGTTGAATTTTATATTATATATCTTCCTTCCTCAAATACGTTTCCTTTTCTTCTTGCCATTATAATATGTCCCACAGGCAAAAAAGATCTTCTTCCATCTTATTACATCCCAATATTACACATTTTAAAAGGCTTTGTTTTAGTTTCATCCAGAGAACCATCCACAATCATCCATATTTCAAAGCAATTTCTTTCTCATCTGATATTTTGCAAAACTGATTTGAAAATTATTTACTTTGGTTCAGTCTTAGGACATCATTTTTAATTTTTCTTTTTTAAAATTTAGATTTTGTTTTGTATCACCATGTGGGCTATTAGATCAATGACTTTATTATCCCTGTTGCAGCAGTGCCTAAAGAGAGTCTAAATGTCTGCGTGTGCAGTGGTGGCAAGATAAAGATTTCCTATCCTCATTTGTGCCTAGGATGAAACCTGAATGTATTGGATTTTCGATGCAGATTTTGGTCCACAAGTAAAAACCATGAATATGGTGTTTTCTTCTTTTTTATTTTGAAGGTCACTTATTTTCAACTGCAAATGATGGCACATTTCTAGATATTCATACAGATATCCACTTTGACAGGTTTTAATAATAAGTTCCCAGAAAACACAGGAATTGAAATTTTTCATGATTTTCTATTAATAAGAAGAGGCATTAGACTGGATGGTATATGGACAATATTAAGGGCAAGAATGAGTAGTTTGGACAAATAAGTCTCCATGATTTTTCAGTTCTTACATGTTTTGATTCTCAGATAAACTGTTTCAAAATTCTCATTTTTCTCTTAGCAAGTGATTTTCCCCCCAGAGGTATGAGAAGGGCCAATGACCGTTTCCTTGTGGGTTTCATCCTTCTGGGCTTCTCAGATCACCCTCACCTAGAGGCTGTGCTCTTTGTATTTGTCCTTTTCTTCTATCTCCTGGCACTTGTAGGAAACTTCAGCATCATCATTGTCTCATACCTGGATCCTCCTCTCCACACCCCATGTACTTTTTCCTAAGTAACCTCTCCTTCCTGGACCTCTGCTTCACCACTAGCCTTGCCCCTCAGACCCTAGTTAACCTGCGAGGACCAAAGAAGACCATCACTTATGGAGGTTGTGTGGCCCTACTCTACATTTCTCTAGCCCTGGGCTCTACAGAGTGCATCCTTTTGGCTGTGATGGCCTTCGATCGCTATGTTGCTGTCTGCAAACCCTTACACTATGTAGTCATCATGAATATGCGGCTATGTCAGCAGCTGGCATCCATCTCCTGGATGAGTGGTTTGGCCAATTCTTTGATTCATGCTACCCTCACCTTGCAGTTGCCTCTCTGTGGCAACCACAGGTTGGATCATTTCATTTGTGAAGTACCAGCTCTCCTCAAATTGGTTTGTGTGGATACCACCATTAATGAATTGGTGCTTTTTGTCACTAGTGTCGTGTTCCTTCTAATCCCTCCAGCACTCATCCTTGTCTCCTATGGCTTCATAACCCAAGCTGTTCTGAGGATCAAATCAGTGGAGGCAAGGCATAAAGCCTGTAGCACCTGCTCCTCCCACCTCATTGTGGTGATTATTTTTTATGGCACTGCCATATACATGTATCTCCAACCAAGTGACAGCTATACCCAGGACCGAGGCAAGTTCATCTCTCTTTTCTACACCATGGTGACTCCCACCTTAAATCCTATCATCTACACATTAAGGAACAGGGATGTGAAGAAGGCTCTGAAGAAACTTCTCTCAGGAAAACTGTGTTCCCTCCAGATGTGATATGCAAGGAAGTGGTTACAAGTCACATGGTTTTATCCAACTTTTATTTAGACAAACTCTTGGTTATAAATTTAAAACCAGTTGAATTAGTGCTCCCTTATTTTATCTCATAAGGGCTTTCCCCTCTGTTATCTGTAAATAAGCAAATTGTATATATGTTTTCTTAAGTCAGATTTTGAGACAGAAAAGAGATCTCTGAGTGGATATAAGCTATTATCCTTTCCAGCAATCTTTTATTTCTGCCACTTGTTTTCCAATGGTTAAAAAAATCAAGTAGTTGTCAACTGTTGCTTAGGTAATGTTTTTTTTTTCTTTAATTTCATTGAATTCTTTAAGCTTTTTTTTCCAGTTTTCTGCCAAACAACCATCTTTTATTTACTTATAAAATGCCCCATTAAAACTTCCTGCTGCAGAAAAAGAAATTTCTGTATTTTACCTTAACCACAGTGGAAAAATATCTGCTCATAGCTCAGATTTATTGACCAGTTGGATTTCATATTAACTATTTCCCTTAACTCAATTATCGTTAAGAATTCCTTCCAAGAAGGAGTAGAGAAACAAAATATACAAAACACATTATTTTACATAACTTAGTGAATGTATCTGATTGTGTGGTCTGTAAGTCACTGACAGTGCCTGATAGATACAGGCATTTTAAGAGAAAATAATGAAATAATTTTATTCTAAGTCATATAATATTTTAGGAGAATAAAAGTAATTGCAGTTTAAAAACACCAGTATGTTTTTAATAATGAGTATTTTTTAAGGCTAACAAAGAAATGTTTTTGTTTCAGCCAAATATTATACAAATCATCTCATCAAATCAAGAAAATATTACAGATGAGATGAGCACTGGCTTCTGATTTTTTTTTTTTAATAAGTGAACACAGAGACCTCACTTCATAGATACAGTGCCAATCTGTGTCAGCTCAAAAAGAATTCTCTAAGTGTGTGTTTCTGTGTTATAGTAGCTGGAAGAGAACATGGATAACTCAGAAGTATAAAATAAATAGCTAAAGACAAATATTATTGAACTGAGAATTAATTCAGTCTTTGTTCCTAGTGTGTTTTCTCTTATAAAAGAGTGTCATAAGTTATTGAAACTGCTTTTTTCTTCTGTGTTTTTGTGTAATTTATGACAAAGCAGTGACTTTTCTTGTAAGTTAATTAAGACTTTTCTGTTATCAAAATAGGCATGAACTAATGTGTACAACATATTTTAGATTGAAATGTGTTGATTTTATTGTTAAATGGGTAGAATAAAGCATTAATATGGCAAAATGAGCACATCATCTCACTATTAATATGAAGTAGATAAAATCAGCTTTGAAAGAAATAAGTACAAGCAACTCATAACTTGCTTCATGAAAAGATGGGGTTGAAACTTTCACATTATCAATAGCTTATAATATGGAAGAACAATAATTACATAATCGGTTGATAGAAGCTAATTCATGTTTATATTATTCAAAAGCAATGATGTACAAAGTAAAAAGTCAACACAGGCTTACATCTGGTTAAATGAGAGACACACTCAACTAACTAGGATTTTCTTTCCCTGGGAAAGTCATGTTACATATTATTTTATGCTATTTGTTGTTGATGTTAAAGATGATACTGTCTGTAACATGGTAAAGATAAGAAAACTTGCCTTGAGATAAGAAGTAAAAGATTACAAGTCATTAAAGTCTCACAATGAAGTGAGTTTAGATATAAATTGAAAAGATTTAAACCTTAATGCTCTTCTTCAGTGTGACTAATGAACAGAGAATTTGGGCTTTCACAACTCTAATTCACTAATCTGTTCCAGAAGTAATAAATACAGTGAACCTAGTAGATTATATTAAGTCAGAATCATGAAATATTTATTTTTAGAGTACTCATGTGAAGGTACAAACAACGCATTCAAGGCATTGCTTGAAAGCACTGAGGTTTCTTTCTCTCCATGTCTATGCACTCAGCTGTCTTAGTTCAATGATATCTCATTAGATATTTAATTTAATATAAGGTAGACATTATTGCCCCACAGTTGAAAATTCACAAGGTTTAGGTGAGGATATAAATTTTTATTAAGAAGATCAAATTGTGTTAACAAGTGTTAACTTATTATGATTAAAATAAAATCTTCTATATAGTTGATAATATTTTTCACTAATTGGGTTAAAATTGTGAAATTTATAAATATTTATACTGTAAATAACATCTAAACAGATGTATTTTCAGGACACTGCAGAACATGAAAGACCACAATCAAATTAGTTTTCCAAGATCTTCTAATTGAATATTTCAAACTTCTTGCATAAGAATATGAAATTTTATTGAGTTGGACTGCAAACAAAAGGCTTCACTGGGAAATTTATCCTTATTTCTAGGTTTTTGACCAATCTGAATAATCAGAACTCACTGGAAAAAAATCATTAATAACTACTACCATGTCCAAAAATCTATAAATTTAAGTGATGATTTTCTAATTTAATAATAGGGTGCAAGGTAATTAGCTTAAACTATTCTTCACTAAGCAAGTCATAGAAACCATGATGAAGAAATAATATCACACTTCCTATTGTTATAAAAATCAGTTTCACTATTACATTTTTAAGATCATAAATCAAACATAGATCTTGATAAAGGATAGAGGAGAAAACGTGAGGACACTGGGGCACTGGAAGAAAAGAAGGGAGAGTTGAAGTTCAGAGATTCTAGTTCCAGATAAGATGGAGTTGGAACATTCCACTCTATCTCTTCCATTGAATACATCTATAAAATCTGTACAGAATAGATGGAATAGCTCCATGAGGACTCTGTACAGTAAATAGAAGCAGGAAGATTGAAGACCAGAATTTGAAATACCAGCAAACTGGTGGTAAGTTTACTGTTTTTGCCCATTACGTCCCCCATGCCTTGGCCGCTGATATGGGCTCAGTTATGGAAGCTACAAAATTTCTGTAAATCTGAAATTATTCTAAAATTAGAAGTTTAAGAATTTCTGTTTCCTAAAAGATGGAAGTTCATTTCTTTATTGTTGCTGCTAAGTTCAAGTAAAATCACAATCAACAAGAAGATTCTGAAAGATGGAAAGAAGAAGGAACACCAGTTAGTAACCTCAAAACCTGGGGATTGACACAGTTGTGAGTTCCCAGAGTTAAAATTTTGGCTCTTGTAACCAAGACTCAGTTCTGGAGAAACCAGCAATCTAGAAACATGAAGAGACAGAAAAAAGGGCTACATCAAAAGCCTTTTCTCTTGAGTTAAAAGACCAGGAAAGGGAAGCGTAACATAATAGAATATTTTAGACAAAAATTCTATTCAGGCATATACCAAAGAAAAATCCTGTGACCCCACTCACCTTTGTCTGAAAATGTTGAGTGAAAAACTTGAAATTCCACCCCACCCAGGCTTTAGTGGGACATCCTATTTCCCCCATTAAGGTGATGTTAGGGTAGGCCAGTAGAGTGCCAGGACTTTCAGCCATAACTGGTACAAACAAGCCCCTGTCTATCACAACTAGAGTGTCAATGGAGAGCATGTGGGGTATCTTGGGTATCTTGACTTCGACTCCCATCTGATTTTAATGAGGTTCCTCTCCCAGTCCTTGCTGGGGTGATGTCAGAGGAGATCTATGGGAGATTCAGGACTTTCACCATAGTCCAATGATAACAAGGCCACTCTCTATGGTGTTAAGGGAAGCCATCTTGGAAAGAGAAACAATTCTTAATTGCACATTCCAGTCCAATTTGTATTAGAAGAATCCTGATAGGGAGCTTGAAATCCCACCCCTGCCCAACAGTAATGAGGAAACCCTTCTCAACCCTTATGTATCAACAGAGGTGAGGTAGAGAACTAGGAAATCCTTCCTTACATGACTCAGGAAGGTATCTCACCCTCCTTACTCTGCCAGAGCAATTGAGTAGAAGGCAATTAAAAAAGAATTAAATAAGATCCAAAGTCTCATAACACTGTAGCCAAAATTTCCAGGTTTGGGGTCTTCCAGGAAGATGGTGAATTAGAGAGGCACAGGACTCATTTCTCTCCCAGAAAAATAACTAGAGGATAATAATAAAAGGCCTGGAAAAATGTTCTAGGGTTAGGACACCAGGGAAAGACTGGATACCACCCAGAAAAGAGAGGGGCAAAGAAAAAGAATGTCAAGGGGGAACACTGTGAATAGAAGCTGAAGCTTCAGAAGCCAGCATCTTTTCCCCACCCTACAAGCAGACAATTTAGAAATCTCTAGTCTCAGCCTGGTGGCTACAGACAAAGGTGGAAACAGTGATCCACCTCCCCAGGAAAGGGTAGAGAGAGGGACAAAGCCTTAGATTGATTCCACTTTTGGACAACAAATTTGGATTGCTGTGTTTCATGGGTCCTTCCAGGCAAGGTGGAGCAGCACCATTGTTCGCCCTGGGAGCCAGCAAGGGACTAAAGAGATCTGACCCTCTCAGTCACCTTCCCTACTGACCAGGAATGGTTGTTGAGGATACAGAAGGAAGTGGAATTATTTCCTACCTAGTTAAAGGGAGGGGTACTGGCAAATGTTAGAGAACAGCTTCTGAGAAAATTTGATTTGTGAGGCTCCGAATAGCCTTGAGGCAGGAACCTTTATCACAGTGCTGTGGCCAGTGTTGCAGTGAAAACATTCAGACCAGAGTTTGAACTGAGAGGGCTGCCAAAGGGTGCATCTACTGGTGCACCAAGGAAGTCCATGTGAGGAAAGAAGATCTAAATATAAAGGCAAGGACCATAAAACTACTAGAAGAAAATGTGGGAAACATGTCCAAGATCTTGTGGTAGGTGGTGGTTTCTTGGCTCTTACATCCAAAGCACAAGCAACAAAAGAAAAAAATAAATTGCACTTCCTCAAAATTAAACACTTTCACACCTCAAAGGATTTTGTCAAAAGGGTGAAAAGGCAGATGACTTAATGGGAGAAAATATTTGGCAATCACATACCTGAAAAGGGTGTAATATTCATGATATATAAAGACATGCTACAACTCTGCAATAAAAAGACAAATGACCTGATTAAAAAGTGGGCAAAAGATTTGAATAGACATTTGTTCAAAAAAGAAATACAAATGGTAAAAAAAAAGAAAAAAGGAAAAGAAAAAAAATGTTCAGCATCACTAGAGATTAGGGAAATACAAGTCAAAGTTACAATGAGATATCATATCACACCTCTTAGAATGGCCACCATTAAAAAGTGAGAAAACTCCAAGTGTTGGAAAGGATATGGAGAGAAAGGAATGTTTATTAACTGTTAGTGGGAATATAGAATTACAAAGCCACTGTGTAGGAATGTTTGGCTTTTCCTAAGGAAGTTACATACAAATTTGCCCCATGATCCAGCAATATCATTACTAGATATATACCCAGAAAAATGAAAGCAGTGACATGAACAGACATTTTTAAAAACATTTTTTAAAAACAAATCATTCTGTCTCTATGTTCCAGAAGGAAAAGGGAAAGAGGGTAGAGCTGGAAAGTTGTTGGAAGAATTAATGGCTGAAAACTTACCAACTTTATCTAGACAGATAAACCTAATGATTTTAAGAAGTGTATTGAACTCCACATAAAATAAACATCAAAATAAATCTATATCAAGACACAGTCAAATATCTGAAAATTAAGGACAAAAAAAGAAAAGAAAACAAAGAGAGAGAACTACACCTTATCTATATTGGATGTTTTTTTTCAATGATTGGATTTCTCATAAAAGGTATCATGGAAGTAAGAAGGTAAATAGTATTATGGATGTCAGAGGGAAGTGGCACAACATTTTTCATGTGCTGAAAGAAAAGAACTGTCAATCCAGATTTTTATACACAATGAAAATATATGAAAATATATTTCAGAAAGAATGGGAAAAGGGCATTCTCTCAATAGAAAAGAAATTATGAAAAAAGGAATCTTGGAACATAAGATAGGTTAAATATCAGTAGAAAACATGAAAATATGGGTACAAATAATAGATTTTCCTTCTCTTCAGTTTTCAAAGTTATATTTGACAGTTGAATCAAAAATCATAACATTGATGTGGTTTTCAATGTATGTCAAATAAATCTGTAAGATGATTATGATATAAATGAGGAGAGAAAAGGGAAGTAAAAGGAGAAAAAAATTTGACACTTCACTCAAGCTCATAAAATGATGGCACTAGTAGACTGTGGTATCATATGTATGTGTGATGTAATACCAAGGATAATCTATAAAATGGTATAAAAACCTTTTGCTGCAGAACAATATAGAACAATAAAATGGATTTCTAGATATATTTCAAGTAACTCAAGGAAAGGAGAAAAACTAAATTGATAAGTAAACAGAAAATACATATAGAATAGTAGACTTAAGCCATAACATACCAAGAATTACATTAAATGTAAATGGCCTATATATACTAATTAAAGGCAGATATTGACAGAGTGGATAAAACAAACATGACCCTAATTAATGTTCTTTATAATAATCTCACTTAAAATATAACAATATAGATAAGTTAAAATAAGATGGAGAAGATACACCTTGCAAACATTAATAAAACAGAAAGCAGGATCGGCTATATTAATATTATATAAATAGACTCAAAGAAAATTACCAATTACAGAGGGGGATATTGTATAATTATAAAAGGTTAATCAATCAAGAATTAATTGCAATTCTACATGTATATGATCCAAAGAAGAGACCTTCAAAAAAGTAAAAGAAAAATTTTATAGACATGAAAGGAGAAATATGCAAATCTACAGTTAAGTTTTAGACTTCAACAGCCTCCTGTCAACAGAGAATTTGAAAGGAAAACTAGACAGAAAATCAATACCATACCATTTATGTGTGGCATCTTATTGACTTTTGTATAAAACTCTATCCAACAGCAGTAGAATTCACTTTCTTTTCAAGTTCCTAGTAAATATGTACCAATTTAGACTATAACTTGGGCCATAAAACAAACATCAAGAAATTTATAAGAAATGAAATCATACAGTATGTGCATTTGACCACAAAGGAAACTAATGAGATATCAATAACATAGAGATAGCATAAATATGTCTAAAGTGACATAAATGTGTAAAGGGAAATAAAAATAGATAAAAATGAATGAAAATGAAATACAACATATCATGTTTTGTGGGACATG
>JAQZBX010056988.1:0-10831 GCA_029593785.1 Cabassous unicinctus
CTCCGGCAGGTGTCGCTGTCTGGCAGGGATGGAATGGCAGGGTGCAGGTCGCCCAACTGATCATAAAAAGATGATTTTTCAGATACATCTTTAAGGAAGTTGTTTGGCCTAAATTTATCGAAACACTTTTGAAAAAAATTACTGCTATATCATATTCCCCTTTTTTGCTCATGAATTGAAATTCATAGAAACTAACTTAAAGGAATTAATTTCATGCTTTTGTAAAAAAGCCAATATCTTATTGGAATGATGATAGGACTCCTAAATGCATAAAAACCCTGCTTCAAATTCTGGCTCTGATACTTTCTAGTCATATGTAAGTTTTTCATCTTGCTTGTATAAGATGGGTTTGATATCAGCTCTGTCATAGGGGTGGTTGTTAGGTTTAAATACGATGCTGTGGGGGAAGAGCTATGGACGAGAGTGGATTTACTGGTATTGTTATAGACATATTGTGATTCACGCAATGGAAGTAATTACAGCATTAATGTGGAGCCAGTGCTCACTGGACGCTTTAGGGGCAGGGACAGGAAAAAGCAGTTGTAATACAGGGGCTTTTTCAGGACTTGAGAATTATCCTGAGTGACACTGCATTTGATATAGGACATTTTACATCAGCATATACCATGCAGAGCTGTGTGGGAGAGAGTGTGGTCTACAATGTGAACTATGGTCCATGCTTAGTGGCAAAGCCCCAGGATGTGTATATCCATTGCAGGTGATGTGCCACGCTAATGAAGGATGTTTATGTGGGAGATTGTGGGGGGTGTGGGAGGTGGGGCATATGGGAATCCCTACAATTTTTGTGTAACATTTATGTAATCTAAGTATCTTTTTAAAAATAAAAAAAATTATTATAAAAAAATACTGATTTCTACAAATAAAAAATAAAAAAATATGTATGATGCTGTGGCAAACTTTCTCTGTAAAGGGCCTGATAGTAAATATTTTAGGCTTTGTGGGCCATACAGTCTCTGTCACAACTATGCAACTCTGCCATTATAGCACAAAAGCAGCCATACTCGTTATGTAAACAAATAAGCATGGCTGTGTTCCAGTAAAACTTTATTTACAAGAATAGGCAGTGAACCAGATTTGGCTTTCAGGCATAGTTTGCCAAGCCCTAATCTAGTAGGTGTTCCATAGAGTATAGTGGTTTCTATGTTATTATTAAGTAATATGCAGTAGCAAAATAAGCAATATCACAAAGTCATATATGAATACATTTTTGGAGTAGTTAACAAAGTCCTTTGTCCCGTACTTGCTGGCTGTGTGATAACAGACAAGTCACTTTTGCTGTCTGGATCGACCATCAACAGAACTTCTGATTCAGTATAATAGCTGCCTTTGGAGGATAGGGATCGGGGCACAGGGGGTCAGGAAAATTAATATAAGAGGCTTTTATTAGCATGAATCCAACAGAGCAGAGTTGTCTGGGCTTGGTTTTGGTGCTGTGGCTATTTAAAAGGATGCCATTGTCTTCCGTTCATTTAAGCTATCCTTTTTTTTTTTTTTTTAAAGATTTATTTTATTTATTTCTCCCCACCCCCTTCTTGTTTTTCACTTGCTGTGTCTGTTCGTCTTATTTCTTTAGGAGGCACTGGGAGCTGAACTTGGGACCTCTGATGTGGGAGGGAGGTGCCTAATCGCTTGAGCCACCTCCACTCCCTGCTTTGTTGTGTATCTCATTATATTTTTTCCTCCCCGCATCTCTTGTTGCATCATCTTGTTGTGTCAGCTCACAACACCTGCCCATCGCATCAGCTTGCTGTCTTCTTTGGGAAGCACCGGGAACCTCTGCTCTCTGCTTTGTTGTGTCTCTTATTATGATTTTTCCTCTTGTGTCTCTTGTTCTGTCAGCTTGCTGCACCTGCCTGTAGCACCAGCTCGCTGTCTTCTTTAAGGAGGCACGGGGATCTGAACCAGCGACCTCCCATGTGGTAGGCGGGAGCCCAGTCACCTGAGCCACATCCACTTCCCTAAGCTATCCATTTTTATCATTTTTCTTTCACTCCACAATATCAATCATATTTAACAAATATGTAATGAACCAAAATCCATTTGCAGGTTTCCAAATTTTGACAGTGGTCTTCTCTTTCAAGAATATCCAGACACAGTACATTTGGAGAGATAAACATTTTTCTCTCATGATCTTGGTGAAATAAAACTGTGGAAAGGAATCCCAGCCCCTGCTGAGTGCTCTCTAAGCTGTAGGCACGTAGTTTTTTCCAGGAAGGAAGAGGGAAGAAAAAAAGGTCGAGGGAAGCTACCCTGTATGTCTTCCCATTTCCAGCCCTAATCTGAAATCTGCTATGATCAAGGCAAAATCAGATTAAAGTGGAGCCAGATAGTTTTACACATCCCCCTCCTTACCGCCCTTTAGAAAAAAAAAAAAGGTGTTCTTTTTAAATAGTTGTTATTAAATAGCATACAATGAAAGTGAATTTGGGATGTTTCCTGAATATATATGTTAATTTAAAAATCATAATTATTTTTAAACTTCCATAGTTATAAAATACAGCATACTTTTTGTGAAATTAAAAAGATCCAATTATTAGTTTACATCCTTCTTGGGGATGGCATTTTATATGTTCCACTATCATAATCTAATTATATTTGAAACTTTTCATGTCTGTATCTATAAACACTGAACTCATGTACATTTATAATGTAGCTTACTGACTAATTCATTGTTGACCTTTTATTCAGGCCATTCTACAGATTTTTTAAACATGGCACTTGAATGTGGAATGTTTAGCACCTACTAAGGAGACAGACGAATCTGGGTTTGAATCGCAGCTCTGGCGCTTGTGAACTGTGGACCCAACACTTTAAAATATTTAACTGTGTTTTTAAATTGTTTTAATCATTCACCGAGAAAAAGCCAAGTCCTTAAATGAGTCCTTGTTTTAATTGTGATCAAATAGTATTGGTTTGTGTGTGCTGTTAAGCCAGGTCCTCTTAAGAGTATACATTGCTGGAGCCAGGAAGAGCCAGTTACTCAGCATATATTCAGTTGGATAATAAATGCTGGGCAGAAGCTAAGAAGAGATACCAGACAGGAACAGTATTAGATGGTAAAAATTTAAAACATGTATATAGTTTAGGGTAGATTTGGGAGAAGGTTGCTGTGCTTTTGAAATAACCCAGAGAAGTGTTGGGATTGATTTCAATAATTACTTCCTACTAAACAACAGAAGGGAAAAAATTATTTTATCAGAAGGAAAAGTCTTGATTTGGAGTACAAGGATAGTGGGTGAGGTGGATATGCTGCAAGCTTGTCTGAATGAGACAGAATATTTTTATCAAGAGAATAAATAAAGACCCTGTAGTAAAAAGAGTTGGGGTTTTTGTTTAACACTTTTTTTTGTAAGAGAGTTTTAGTCTTATGGAAAAGTTGCAAGAATAGTATAGAGAGTTCCTGTATACTCTTAACTCAGCTTCCCCTTGAGCTCACATCTTAGATAACCATAAACATTTGTCAACACTAAGGAATTAGCCTTGGTTCAGTATCATTAACTCTAGTACTGAACGTAGTTGGATTTTGCCTTTTTTTTTTTTTTCCCCACCACCATCCTTTCTCTGTCCCAGGATCTGATTCTGGAATCTCACAGTGCATTTACTCATCATGTCTGTTTAGTTCCCCCAGTGTGTTCCTTCACCCTTCTTGTCTTTCATGACCTTGACTTTTAGTTAATATGTGGTGTGGGTTGAATCGTATCATAGAAAACACTGATGGGAAAAGTTAGTACCTCTCTTAGTAAAAAAGAAAAAAGAGGCAGTGGCAGCATACATATTAGGTGAATGTTAGTACTCAGAGGACAACGGAAATATGTCTAAAATTCGATTCCAGTATTAAAGGAAATTACTTTGCTCACAAATACCAAATGTCATCAGTTTTTTGTTTTTATTTGTTCAATAAATAGAAAAGATACAGGAAAATAGAGAAAAAGAGCTCAAGAGAAGAACTGTATTGAGCTCTTGGTTTATCGATTTTTTTTCTTCTATAGCTCAGTCTTATTTTGGAGATTTTTCAAGTGTAGTATTTGAGACCTTAGTTTTTGATTGTCTTTACAGAATGCCTCCTGCCTGCCTCTCCTCTTTTGAGGCTCTTTTCTTGTTCCCCATTCTTAACAAGCAGCCCTGCCCATGCCTCCCTCCATCTAAGCGCCACTTCTCTGACTTCCCGTTGGACTTGGCGCATTTTCTTCTCCATGTCATTCTCCTCAACTGGATCATAGCCTTTTAGTTGGTGGGGTCCCAGTCTTTTATATTCTTCACGGTGCTACCAAGCTTACAGAAAATAAAGGATTGCATTTTTTTTTTCCCCACTTGCAAAGCACTCTATAAAATACCCTCTTGGTTCTTTTTATTAGATGAAAAACAAAGATTCAGTTACGAGCGCTCTGGCTATGACATTGAAGAATCTGATGGTCCAGATGAGGACGAGAATGAAAACGAAGATGATGACGAGGACAGTCAAGCCGAGTCGGTGCTGTCAGCAGCCCCCTCGGTGACAGCCAGCCCGCAGCACCTTCCGTCAAGAAGCGGCCTTCAGGACGCTGTGAGTGCCGACGAGGAGATCAGGACCAGCAGCGGCTTCTCCGGGGTGCACACGGACCCTATGGACATCCTGCCCAGAGTGCTGCTCACCAAGATGACGGTGCTGAGTGCAGCACAGTCACCCTGCAGTGGTGAGACGGGGTCCCCAGAGAAGGCCAGGCAGCATGCCCCAGAAGAGGAAGATGAGGCCATCACTTGTGTGGACTCTTCCAGGCTGCCCAGAGCTGCACCCAGGTCCCCATGGCGTCAAATGTCCATAGACTACCCTGAATCGAATGCAATTCTGAGTAGATCTGTGGGAGCAAAAGCTATTGCACAGGTAAATGACTTTTTTTTTTCCTTTCTTTTTTTCAGCATATTAAATGTGAGAGATTTAATTGCTTAAGAGGATAATGAATGTCATTAGCAAGTTAATTATGGCCAAATCAGTTTGTATAACATATAAAGATTTTTTGTTATATTTAGGGACAAAGGGCGTTCACATCCTTTGGAGCCTTGTTAGGTATTTTAATCAGAGTTCACTTATTGTAAATCTAAAGGACCCAAACGGTTCTTGAAAAATAATACCTATTTATTATTGTTTTTTAATTTTGAATTAAAAAATGTTTGCTTCCAATGAGAACATTAATCCCAGGATTTATTTATTCCATGGCTTACCCTGAGTAGTTTTTCCACTGGTAATGAAGTGATGATCCACACTAAATTATGCAAACTTTTTATACTTTGCTTCCATTGGCAAGGAAGCTACCAAATTCTATAGCAAAGCTAGTGTGACCTAAAAAATGTATTGAGAAGTTTGCTTTGCTCGGATGATCAAATTGCTGCAGGAGCAGCTTGGGAAACATTCCTGCCCAAACCCAGCCCAGCGCCAGACACAGGCCTCTCATGAGGAATGGTTGGTTCTGTTTGGAATTCATTCTTCTTTTGTTGATAGTTCTCATATCTCTAGTATGTGTTGAATATTGTAACAGGATTTATTTCTGAAAAAGCTTGGATTTCTGCAGACTATCTAGCTTAACTCATTATATCATATCTTCTAGAAAAAGTTAATATTTAGAAAATAATCTTGACGTAGAAGAGACAATGGGCAAGATTTATCCCTTGCAATTGTATTTCATTATTTTAATATTGGTTCATCCATGCTTTAAGCAACTGTCTTCCAAAGTCTCTCCTGTACCTACCAATACCTAGAACCATATTTGGTTTTTAGTAACATTTTAGAAACTTACTGAACATATAGAAGGATGGTTGGGTGGACGGACGGGCGTTATAGACAAACGAATCCCTAAAGATCTTTTTCTTAATGACGGCTCTTAATTTCAGAAATGAATGTGAATTTTTTCTGTTAATTTTTCCTCAACAGCCACCTAATATGTCAGTGACTCCTAATCTTTAAAATGGTCTGGAGCCGGTGGTACCGGCAATGACAGCAACTACGACAATGAACGAGTGTTGTGGCCACTGCACAGGATTGTTCTCAGTATCAAATGAGATGATATCTAGGAACTTGTTTGAAAAATGCCAAGTGCTATACAAAATGTGTTGCTGTTATTTGTACTAGAAAATAAAGGGATTAAAGATGTAACAGGTTGTTTTAGTTGTAAGTTTATTTTTAAAAATCAAAACGCAACTTTATAGCAAGCTTATAATTAAAAAAAAATACAAATGTATGTATTTTACTCATCAGGAAGAATAGGTTTTGCACCAGCATTTTAACAACTCCCCTACCATGCTTTGCTTCATTTTCTCTGAGGAGAAATAAAGGATTGCACGCTCTTGTCTTTCAGAATGTGTCATCTGTGAGACTGCCTCCTGCAGCTGAGCCCGGCCCCCAGACAGCAGTGGGGGCTCCTCCTGGGACCTCGCCTCATGCTGACACTCAAGAACAGAAGCAGCAAACGACGCTACAGCCGATTGCAGGCTTGCCTTCGCCCCACACTCATCTGTTTAGCCACCTCCCCTTGCATTCCCAACAGCAGTCAAGGACACCTTATAATATGGTTCCAGTTGGGGGCATCCAAGTGGTCCCTGCCAGCCTCACATACTCTACGCTGGTACCCATTCCAGCTGGGCCTATGCAACTTACAATCCCCGCGGTCAGTGTGATTCATGGAACCGTGGGCACGCCCGGGGACACCATCACAGATGTTTCCAGCACTGCGGATCCCACAGGAGCGGCTGAAGTAAGCAGTGTTGTGCCATGTATTCCCATTGGCCAAGTCCGCGTGCCTGGCCTTCAGAACCTCGGGACCCCGGGTCTGCAGCCACTTCCGTCATTAAACATGGACACGGTCAATATTTTAGGCCTAGCCAACACGAGAATGACCCCGCAGGGACGTCCACCAGGACTCGCTCTGAATGCTGTCGGCTTGCAGGTCCTAACTGCAAACCCTTCCTCACAAAACCACCCCAGTCCTCAGGCACACATTCCCAGTCTCCAGATCGTGAACATCGCATTGCCTACTTTAATTCCCTCAGTCGGTCAAGTACCTGTAGATGCACAGGGAACTCCTGAAATATCAGCCTCCCAAAGCAAAGCACAGGAGATGCACCCCAAGCCCATGTTGGGAGCCAGTGCCAATCAGGTCAGCAGGACTGAATCTCCTCAGGGGTCACCTCAGGTCCAGCGGGAAAATGCAAAAAATCTTCTAGATCCATCTGTCCCGGCAAGTGACCAGGTGAGGCTCGATGGCCCAAAGGAAATGGCCATGGACAAGGCTGCCTCAGTCAATCACATGAAGCCAAAGCAGGAACTCGCCTCCTCCCCAGGCAAGCCAGTGTCCGCGTGTGAGCCTCTGCAGGCGGCCCAGCCCGATGTCCGTGCAGAGCCCTCAGGCCACCAGGCTCATTCTCCAGGTGGACAGGCACACCGGCCTGCTGGGTCACCCCGGAGGCAGGTCACCATGCAGTTCAGTGATGCAAGCAGCGATGACGATGAGGACAGGCTTGTAATCGCAACCTAGTGGCTTTTGTATTTTATTTTTTTATAACACTTAAAGGTTTTTTTGAAAACCCTCCTTTCCTTAAGCACATTTTTCTGACATAAACTCATTACTAATCTTTGTGCAATCATGAACTTTTGACCAATAATTGTTGTTTTGTGTCAGCTCCAGCCATTTTTGTACATGTTGTATAGACAATTGTGCCTTTTAGGAGTTTTATGTTTAGAAACTGTACAGATTGTTGAATACCTATATACATAAAATATATATTATATATGTATATGAAAACCAGGTAGTTATTTGTGTTTAGTAAGAAAAACCTGTCAAATCACATGATTAAATTATATGTTGCACTGTTAAATATGAATTTTTATGGTTGTGGGGCAGAGTTTCTGTGTACAAATTAGTATGTAAACTCCATATTTATTGTATTCAGATTAGTCTTTGAAAATGGGTCTGTCCTTCTTGTGTAAGACAGTTAACTTTACACTTCAGATGGATTTTCTGTGTTATGAAATGTTTCAGTAAAATGTTGTTTACTGACTTTACCATTGTTTTATTTGTGCCTTCTTTATGCCTTCTAGTGATCAGTCATTTGCATTCAGAAAATAGCACTAGATTATATTTTTTACACACTTGCCCCACCCTTATTTTTGAGAAACGGAGGCTTTGGTGAAGTGGTTTCTACCATATGAAACTGTAACTAACTGAAATCCAAGCAAATGAGAGTGCAGTTTTTCTTTTTTCTGAGGAGTAATTTTGTAGTTATTAACATATTAAAAGATTCAGTGTTTAAGAACATTTTTCTGTAAGTAAATATAGCATGCAATCTGAAATGGGCAAAACTCCTAAATTTCTGGCAAAAGTAAAATAAGTGACAACCTTCCTGAGAGCTTGGCTTGGACAAAGCACACACAACCCCGTCCCCCTCGGACTCTGACTCTAGCTTCGTTCGCTGTAGAGGGGCTCTGCTTCCTTCCAGTCCTCCTTGTTCCCTGCAGAGAGGTTTGCCTGATACCCAAACCATAGAGGATCCAGGACTGACTTATGGAAGAACCAAATTCAGACTTTCAAATTACTTAAGTGACTGTGGAAATGACTCATTCCTGTCCCAGGCAGTTAACTGCCCTTACTCATTGAGAAAAATGGGGGTGGAGGGTGAATACTGTGGCCATAATTCCTGCTGCAGTAATGTGCAGTATCACAGAGCACCGCAGATGATAGCTTAGTGAGAAAATGTTTTCAAGTGGCAATTTGAATGACCCTGAGCACATCATTAAGGAATTTTTCAGGGGCCTCTGAAAAACTTAATTTGTGGAGATTTAAGGGGAATGAAGTTGCTGAGACAACAGAACATGGGCAGAAGTATTCTGAGGAGTTTGGAGTCCCACTGCTGGCCCGCTCCTGCTTCTCGTCTGTGACTGGGCAAGGCACCTGGCATCTGGGTGCCTTCATGGCCCAGTCTCAGTTACCATCTCCAGGATGCACTCCTGCTCCGGCAGATAAGCATCTGGGGTGCTTTAGGTGCATGCTCCGGTTGACAGTGACACTTTTCAGAAACAAATTTCCACAGAATAAGTAACAAAATCCTCAAAAACAGTAAAACTACAATTTATATTCTGGAACAGATTCGAGAAAAGTTCCGTAAACTTACAGGAATGACATGTACTGCTCTATCAATATAACTGCTGAAAATGAAGTCCATTATATGTCAAATTTCTCAAAATTAGTAACAAATTTTAACTTAATGTCATGCCTTTGCATTATGCTTTTATTACCTAAAAGTTTCAGTCTAATAATTCCATAATGATATTTTACATACATGATTTCCCTAAATTCAAAATTAATGGTCAGAATTTCAACATAGAATTTTTTTTTTTCAGTTGGTATAGAACTTTCCTAATTTGAAGAACTCCTACATTTAACCAAATCTAAATGTTTGGATAGGGTTGGATGTTCCCTTGAAAATGTCATAATGCTATAATATACCTTAAGCTTATGTTCACTTGGCTTTTCAAGATTCACTGTATAATGTACACATCTTAAATATTAGTGACTTTAATGTTTTCATGCTTCTTTTAAAATATTTTGCTAGTATTTGAAATATGCATATATTTAAATAGGAAACATTACCAAAATCTGAACCATTATATTTTGAAGTGAACAAAGCAATAAGGAATTGCCATACTTAGATATGAACTGTTTCTCCACAGCCCTCTTTCCCTGAAGAGCTCTATCTGTCTGATGTTCCCAAATACAAAGGACTTGGAAATAATATAATTCAGAGAACTGATGAGACTATATTTGACTTTTATTCTATTGTACTGTCATAAAAGACCCAAGTCAGTACAGGACTAGAGCACAATGATGTAGCAGGTCTATTAGATAAAATTATTGGCAAAAAAGGTAAAAAGCATAATGTGAAGCAATTTCAGTGTCAGTCTTTTATGAATCCACTGCAGGGTTACCATGAGAAGTGTTGGATGTAGCTAAAGACCCAAAGGTCATTTTTCTAGTTTTCAAAGGTTATTACATCTGCTTTATGAAAATGTGTTATAAGTTAATATAAATCAAGGACATTCAAAGAAATTATTTTCATTTCCCAAACTTTAGGCCGCAACAATTATTTCTTTCAGAAGGCTAAATAACAGAATATTTAATATATCAAATATTGCCCTTTTTTATTTCATAATACAGCCATGATTTTCTTTTCACAGAAACAGTATAAACAGTTTTCTCATTCATTAATCCTTGACCTAAGTAAAAACGATGGCACGTAACAAGGATTATGGAGTAAAATCATATTCGTGTAGGAAGACAGTCAAAGTAGTTAGGATTTCTTAGGTCTAATATAACATCAATCTCTTCTTCACTTTGTTTTTAACCTTACATCCCCCCACCCTGCCCCGAGATGGCTCCCTCATCTGTTTGCTCATTTTTTCTTGCTGTTTGTACTTGTTGTCTGCTTATTTTTGCTCATCTGCTTGTTTTCTTTTTTTTTTTTTTTAATTTATGAGGCACTGGGACCTCCCATATGGGAGGCAGGCACTCAATTGCTTGAGCCACATCCGCTCCCTGCTCGTTTGTTTTTGCTGATTGCTCGTTTTTCCTCACTGTCCACTTGTTGGGCTTTTTTTTGCTTGTTATCTGCTGATTGTTTCTGCTCAATGTCTGCTCATTGTTTGTCTTCTTTAGGAGGCACCAGGAACTGAACCTGGGACCTCCCATGTGGGAGGCAGGTGCTCAACTGCTCGAGCCACATCTGCTCACTTAACCTTACGTTTTGAAATCAATTTTAAGCAATGCCAAAAAGGTGGCTTTCATTA
>JAQZBX010056989.1:0-18070 GCA_029593785.1 Cabassous unicinctus
CAGAAGCTAAAATGATTGTACAACTATGGCTTTTGGAAGGGAATTCCAGCATTGAAGGCAATTTTCCACATCTACTATATGCAAGGTCCCAGCTGACTTCAGAGGCAACCTTGTTCTACTTCTCCCCATGCATTGGGCAAGGAGAAGAAAGCATACAGAAAGCATATAGAAGGAAATGAGCAATCAAGTGAGGCAAATACTGAGTATCATTAGTGGGAGGATAGTAGCAGGATAACATATCAGAACTGTCATAGCTACAAATGGCCAGTCCTGGAGTTGAATCTTAGTCTATCTAACTCCAAAGTCTATGCTCTTTCCACTGGAACTGCTGGAACTGATAAAGTCATGCTGAAATGCGGAGAGAAAGAAGCTAGTGGGGGAAAAGGTCAGCACTTGCTCTAGCCTCCTAGATAATACATCTCCAACCAGCATCTACAGGTGGGCTTCCAAGTTTTACCAGTTTGCTTTGCAGATGACTTGTTATGCCTTCCCTCTCTGTTCATCAGCTTCACTGCTCCACCCATCCCTGTCCTCCTCTGGTTATGAAGTAGTATGTTAGTTTGAGATTAACGTACCCCCAAATTTTCATGTTTTTAAGCTGGTCCATTTCTGTGGGTGTGAACCACTTGTGGGTGGGACCTTTTGATTAGGTTACTTCAGTAAGGCGAGGCCCATGATGGGTCTTAATCCTCTTATCAGAGTTCTTTGAAACAGGATGAATACAGAGAGACAGAGAGAAAGCCACAGAAGTAGAGAGAAAGCCACTGAAGCCAGAAACTGAAAGCAATGAAACCCAGAAGAGAAGGGAGAGACCAGCAGGTACCACCATGTGCCTTGCCGTGTGACAGAGGAGCCGAGGATCGCCGGCAGCCAGTCTTTGGGGAGAAAGCATCACCTGATGATGCCTTGATTTGGACATTTTCACAGCCTCAGAACTGTAAGCTTGCAAGTTGATAAATTCCCATTGTAAAAGACAACCCATTTCTGGTATATTGCATTTTGACAGCCTAGCAAACCAAAACAGATGACCTCGTAAAAAATTTTTTTTAATGACTCCATCCTGTGAAATATTTGGAAAATTCCTGTGCTACACATTTTCAGTCTCTCTCTATTCTGACCAAGCAAGAAACGCATTGTATTTTCCAAGTGCCTCTTTCTCCCTCCAGACCCACAGCTCCATCCTCAGGAGACTAATATTAAACACAACTGGCCTTCCTTTCTCACCCAGGACCGGTTCTTTAAAATAACAGCAGGGACATGCATTCCATCCTGCTCTAGAGGCTGTAAGTGGCCACTTTCCTGTGCTGTCTACCTGGCCTGATGCTTGGAGCCTTCATGTCCACATTCCTTCTGTCATGCTTCAGAATCCCTGCATTTTCTCAAAGAGAACCCATTATAAATCTGCTTTGCTTCAGCAAATCAAGATTTGGAAAAGTGGACGTGTAGAGTCTCTCTCTCTGCCACTTTGAGCAATGCCCCATTATGTACCATCAGTTGTCCAATTCTGTTCAGGGTGTTTAAACATTTTTGTACATTTACTTAACTTCTATTTATTTATTATACTTCAGAGGACTCCCAGAGGCAAAGAACGATTAGAGCTTTAAAACAATATAAGCAGAGGCAAATCATGGTATAACTTTATTAAAAAAAAGAATTTAAAAGCTCTAATTCAATGTTATTAGGTCCAAACATTCTACAGCATCAGTAGGGAATGCTGGGATTGGAAACCACAAGACTGCAAATTACTAATACTTTGTGCTGGAAATGTCAGTTATGAAATTAATTTGGCTGGCATTAAAAAACGTTGGTGCTAATTATAGGCTCAGTAGACACAATAAGTTTTATTAGCACAAACTAAACTATTGTGTAACTATTATTTACTTGTAATGTAATCATCCTATCGATTTGCTGGAATACTTTTCCCTGTGCAATTATTCTTTTTTTCTGTTACCCATCAATATCAGTGTAGCAGCTGAACAGTAAACAAAATAATGTTTTTGTAAAGCATTGAGTGACTGATGAGGGGGGAAAACCCTCATGTTTAAATGGTGTTTTTTTATGTTTCTAAACTTAGCAAAATGTTAGAAATAGGAACATTGAAAGTCCACTGACAAGATTTTGTCATTACAGGGTTTTGAGGCTGGTTTTGTAGAATAGATGTTGATCTTTGCTTTCAGGCCCTAACTTAAAATGCCTGAGACTACAGCTTTATATAAAATACAAGTCCAAGCTGTCCTGTACAGTGAACGAAATCCTAGGCTTCTTTTCGCCCACTGGCAGGATAGGATGGGGTGAGCTTCAGGGGTTTGCCCTCTGCAAAAGCCTCTTACAGATTTGTCAGTATACACATCGATGAACTTTGAAAAGAGCGATGCTGTCGCGAGAGAGAACGCAGAAGGGCAATGCGTTCAAACTGGCCTAAGAAGGCTGGTTAGCTGGTTAGAGACCCGCTTTATATGTTTGTTTTCAACATAATACAGTTTGCCAGGGATAGAAAAGTTCAATAATCAAACTAGTTTGGTTTTGCCAAGCACCTGATTGCATCTTATCAACCTCACCTGAGAGCAAAAACAGCGAATTCCAAGGATGTAGTATGAAGACACACAATATCACAAGGACCCGAGTTGTGTTTTTTTTTTGTTGTTGTTGTTGTTTTTTGGACAAGTCCTTTATCATAAGAAAGTCCAATGCCATTGTTGGTTTTGAATAGCTTGAAATCCCCCTGCATAGTGATAGATTCTCTTGTTCAGATGGCCATTTACTTGAAGACAAACATAAAATATTTTTTCTTGAAGGTGCCATAGTTTTTTAACTGTTTTAACCAGAGGGAAGAGTGGTTACTCTTTGATGAGGTTGATAACTATGGGGTGTAAAATTACAAGGAAATTTAATGATTGCTATTTTCTAATCTGGCCTTTCTGCAATTGGATGATGATAATTTAAAAAATAATCTTCAAATAATTTTTCAATGGCAGAGTTCTCAGAGTAAATAAGTTTTATTTTAGTTCAATAAATACATTAATAAAGAGCACATAGAACTATTTCTATCATTTCTTACTTGCAAAGTACTTTCTATCTGCCAATCTGTGATGGGCTATAAAGTCATATCTTGTTTTTTTATGCGGAATGGGTTGTACATCCGTTTTCAATAGCCGTCTTTATTCTCTTGTCCTCAACAGGTCAATGAGGGGCTCAGCTCAACAGTAGGACTCGGAGATTGCCAAGTTAGGGCATGGAAAGGCTGCTTTCGCTGGTGTTTTATTATAAAACATTCAGCTTCTCTGAATGGGGCTGTTATAGATAAATAGGGAATAGGCTCTGTTTACAAGATGGAAAAGAAAAATATTTATTTGAAAAAATGAGTCTCATATGTATACCTACCTTAAAGGTAATGAAATATTTTATTATTTCTTCATATCTCCCAGGTTTGTATTTATACATGTGTTACATATACATACATATACACATGGGTGTGTGAGAAAGAGAACTTGAACTTAAAGCAAAGTTTCATGAAGGATCTTGGAAGGCTTTTTCTTTCTTTAATGTAGTAAGTCATAAATTGCCTAAATTACACATCACTCTTACCAAACCTGAAAACCAAGTCATTGAGCCAGGTGCTAAAATTTGCATTTTCCAATTCAGTTTCTTTGTGGTGAGCCAAAGATCTCCTTTGGCTGAGAAAAAATCCAGGATTCGAGATAGGAGTACCTTCCTCATTAGGTGGGACACACTCATTAAGAGTCAAGCTGGAAATGCCTCATGCTGCTGTCCTAGTCAAATGTAAATGTTTGTTATATAAGTCCTAAAACTCTTCTGATAAATTACTGCAGCTTCCCCAACTTTTGCTTAGATATAGGTTTCTGAAACAGTCAAAAGACATATGTATGAAAAGAAGCTAAAAGCAGCCCATAAAATAAAATGTTTAAATATGTCAACAGAAATCAGACATATTTTTAATCTATCCTGAGCTTCAGACAGCAGCATCTAACCTATGAATTTCATGTTTAGGGGCTGTGAGAAGAGAGTTTTAAACTTTAAAATTTTAAGTTGCCAAGCTTGAATTGTGGTTTCTTTCTGGAAATCTAAAAAAATCCACAAACCTCCAAGAAGTACAAAGGTATATTAATTTTTTGCTAGCTAATTTGTATTTTGTAGCTCTATTCTTTATAATATGAGTGCATTTATTAAAGTGCTGATATGCCTCAATAAGGAAATTTTTTATATAATAATTATTCCTCTAAATGGCATATCTGAAAATGGGTATGTTTGCTCTTTTTTCTTTTATCTTATTACTTTGGTTAGTATATTCCTCTCCAAAAAAAAAAAAAAAAAAATTCATGAGTGGTTTACAGAATTTGGTAAACTTCTTTGAAAAATAACTTGGGACATTTTGAAACAGAGCTGTGTTGTATGCTAAACCATATTCTTTTAAAATAAATATTTATTGAAGTATATCATACATACATGCACATACATAAACAGGAAGTGTATAGTAAAAGTTGTGAACTTACAAAACAAACACACATATCATCATACAAGGCTCCCATACATCACCATTAACCCCTTGCATTGTTGTGAAACATTTGTTACAAACTATGAACTAACTATAGCCCATATCTTACATTTGGTGTGTTTTTCCCCCAACCCACCTGATTATTAACACCCTGTATTAGCTTTATATATTTGCTAAAGTTCATGAGAGAACATTCTCATATTTGTTCTATTAACCACAGTGCTCTTCCACCACTGGATTCCCATGCTTTGTACAATCCATTCAAAGTGTACACCCAGTGGCTCTCATTTCCATCATAGAGTTATGCTGTCATAGCCTCAGTCAATTTTAGAATGTTTTTATTACTCCAAAAGGAAAAATCCCATACCCTCTTATACCTCCTATTGTTGTCCCTTAGAATTGATATATCTTCTTTGTTCAATATTACTGTTAACTATCATCCATAAGTTACATTAGTTGTAATTTTCCCATATATCACCATATTCCCACCACTTTGTAAATGAAGAACATTCTTATGTTTATACTATTAACCACAATCTTCATCCACCACCAAATCACTATGTTATACATCCCCTAGATTAGTCTCTCGCTTCCTTTCAGATGACATTTTTATCCACAGACTACCCCTTTCAGCCACAATCACGTTTTTTAATCAGCAAAAATTCACTCACCATAATGTGTTACCATCAACTCTATTCATTTCCACACTTTTACAATAAACCTTAATAAAAATTCTATGCACATTAAGCATCAACTCCCTTTTTCATGCCACAATCTATCTCCTAGTGTCCTACATTCTAGAGTTTACCTCTTTGAGATTACTCATCGTGTTTAGTTCATATTAGTGAGACCATACAATATTTGTCCTTATCTGTCTGGCTTATTTCACTCAACATAATGTCATTAGGGAAAACCATAATGAAGACAAATGGAGGTAGAAATACATTGAAACACACACAGACACACACACACACAGACACACCTCCTTTTGATCAACTGATATTTTTCACGGTTGCATGTTTTATATTCTCCCTACTCAAGAATTCACATGGTTAGCTTACTTTGTCAAGCCTCTATTTAAATCCTCTCCTTCAACTCCATTGTGTACCTGGTTGAAAAGTACTGTACACAAAATGCATCCCTTCAGTGGGTGTAGGCGTGGAAGTGGTGGGTGGGAAGGAGAAGTTATGGTTTCTCCACAAACTGTCATTCTAGATTCCCTTAGCGAACGCTCTGTTCCCCTGTAACCACACTGCTTGTCTTGTCTTGAGTTATTTATGTATCTGTTTCTCTCACTAGATCGTGAGTTCCTGAGGGCAAAGACCCTGTCCAATCTGACTTCCCAAAATTTCCATCACCTGGATCAGTTTTGTTGAACCGAACTAAGTTTACCTTTTTTTCTATAGATGTTTCTTTACTATGAGCATAACAGGCTCCTGTTATCTCTGGAACAATCGCTGTCATCCCATCATTAAGATGCTTTGGAGAATCCTTGGGCCCATTCCTGAACTTGAGGATTGAGAACCAGTGGAGGCAAACCCACTGCTTTGGTTCCAAACACAGCGGCATTAGGGTGAGGCCATTCCCCTTTCTGCTTCTTTAGGCCTGCAAGAACTTTCTCCCTGTAGGCGTCACAATCTTACCTGGATTTCCCAAACCTAATTTAGATATCAGGGTGTGAGTAGGTGAGAGCATTTGAAAGAAGGGGCCTCTGGGGCTTCCAGAAACTTTCTGTTCCTAGGAAGTCAACTTGATGTTCCCTGGTTTCTGGATTCAAACCATCCTTTTCCTCTGGAGCCAGTGTGGGACCCTGTGGAGCACAGAATCATAGCCAGCCTGCCAAGGATTGAAGCCCAGGCCCATTGTGGTCTAGAGGCATTACCTTGCTATCTAACTTCTCTGTGTCTCAGTTTCCTCATCTGATATGTGGGCATAATATTGGTCGTTGTCTCTTAGAGTTTCTGGTGAGGATGAAACGAGTTAACGCGTGTAAAACATTTGAAGAAATGAATGACAGGTCAGAACCATGCAATTTTAACCTAGTTACATTTATTATTGTATGACCTATTTGCTTTCTCAGTTCTTTGACTTTTCCTTTAATTCTAAGAGATTAATCCAGTGTCACAAATGGTCCATGCTGCCATATTCTCAGGAGAGAGGATGACAACCAGTCATAAGGGATGAATCGTGAAACAACACAAAAAAGACACTTTTCACCAAAGTGTCTCTGGTTACCTCTGCTGTGGATAAACTAAGGACACGAGAGCTGTGCCTTTCTACTTTGAGTCCCTATAAAAAGCAAAAAGAAACAAGTCTCCCCTTTCCCTCCAAATAAGTTATTATGTAGCCTTATTTTGTCTTAGAGAACTTCCTTCAAGGGAAAAATTGAAATGCCATGACAGCAGCTCTTGAAATAAAACTTTTCTTAAATATTCAGTTTAAAGTCAATACTCAAAGAGGTGAGACAAGCAGTCTTGCCATGTGGCCTCCTCAGTTGTGTAAACAGGGAAAATACACACACACACACATATAAATGGTAAAGACAATTAGACAATTTGAAGACAGAAGAAAGCAAGGATCCAATGATGGGTGAGTCACCAGACTGCCACATATTTGAGAAGAGGAAGAAACACACTTTGCTGCTTTGATAATTGTGTCAAATCAACATGAAAGACTCTGAGAGCCTCTATTTACCAACCTCACTCCCAGGTGCCGCTTTCCTGGCAGAGAGCTCCCAGCGGGCTGGACCAGCTTATTAAACAGTGAGAGGACAGCAGGTCAGATCTGGACAAGGTCTAGGACGACAGACGTTCTACATGGGACCAGACACCTGAATCGCTCAGATACGGGTTGTGGGATCTTGGGCCCTCCAAACAGCCTCTCTCTGTGCCTCAGTTTGCTCACTCTAAAAGGAAGGAATTGGGCTAACTGAGCTAAATATCCTTTCTGCTTCTGAGATAGAAATAGGAGTGGAAAGTTCCACCACATAGGCCTTGACCATTTCATTGATTGAGGAAAAAGGCTTAAATCCTACAAGGTGAGATAATTGTGTACATCTTTACAACTTTAAATTTTTCTTGTGTTTGATCATTTTTAACTATTCCATGATCTGTTATTCCCTGCTCTGAGAATGAAGTGGAAGCATGAAGAAGCCGTGCCATTTTTTTTTTTTTAATCTCTAAAAGCAGCTCTTGGATGATTCTTATGGATGAGGAGGTTTACTCCAGTGATCAATTTGTTTATGTATTTCTTTCATTCAGCCTTTCTTTTCCTTTCTCCATTAGAAATGGAGAATAAAGAATTGCTTACATTTTAAGTTGTATATGTCCTCTTATTATATACACACTCATATATACCATGAAAAGGACTAAAAATGAACATCAAGATAAAGGGCATATAATTTTTAAAAGGTAAAGTTGCTTAAATTTAGAATTAAAAAGAGGACTGCATATGGAATTTTCTAAAATCACCTGTTCTTTTTCTGTAGGAGAAAATACAGTCCCTTCCCCTTGGTTGTGAATGAATTCCAGCTGAAAAGCAAGCTGAAGGATGAAGTTGTCAGTAAATGATAAATAATGGACTCATGATGACACTCTGCTCCTTGCTTCTTAATGGCTGTTATTGTTTGGGGAGGGACTCCTTAGTTCCTAGGTGTGGCTTTCCTACCAGGGCCAGATCACTTTATCAGAGACCAAATAAGCACATGCGATATAATTAGAGAGGGGTGAGGAGCAAAGCACCCACTCTTCCCATTAAAAGGGAAATACTCACTTTTCCTTGGCGGTCATGCCTTCTAATTACCTGCAAATGCTTAAGACTCATTATCTTCAAAGTTTGGAGAAAGACAGAAAAAAAGAAGGGAAAAGAAAGCACTGATAGTGGAAACTCCAGGAATCAAAGGCTTCTGATTAAACCAGGGACTATGGTTTATTTGGGGCATCAGGAAAGGTCCACCACAGAGAAGATGAGTTGACAGCTGGTAGGCAATCCAGGTAACCTAGAGGTGGTGGTGGGGTGGTGGAGGTGGGGAGGGGACAGGTCGGGCTTTCTAGAACTGAAGTGGATAAATACTGCCACCTTTCTTTCCCTGAGCCACTGCTGTACCAAATCACCTTGTAGGGCTGAGGTTGAATTCTTTATCTTCAGACCTTGGCCTCTCTCCCTATGAGTCAGTTTGGTTATTAGACATCCTCGCTACAGTAACAAAGGGCCTGCTGAGAAATTTCACTCCCACTGTTGGCAAAGACACTGGAGAATTTATGCCTTTGGTTAGGCACTTGATATAAATTCTGCGGGAAATACGAACCACCTCCTTCCTCTCCGTGGCATGCAAACGAGAGACAGATGAAGATTTTTAAAAAGGATAGTGTCAGAAGTGGCATGATGAGAAATCCCTTAAGCATGTCGGCTTGTCCTCTCCACAGCATGCCAGAATTTTGGTTTTAAAATGAAATTGACACGGTCAAGTCTTTCCCGGACACACAATCAAGTCACTGAGATACGGCTGTTTGGTTTTGTTCTGCTTCCTCTTGTTCCTGCATCTTAAAAGATTATATTCTTACAAAGGGGAGATTTTTACAGTCTTAGGGATATATTTACAAATGGGCAGACGTTCTTGGTCTGTGTGTCTGCATGTTTCCCTAAGGATTTTTCTGACCTTTGGACAAGGATGCCACGAGTTTCCTTTTTTTTTAAAAAAAAGATTTATTTATTTATCCGCCCCCCCCAGTTGTTTTACGCTCGCTGCCTGCTCTCTGTGTGTTCCTCTCTGCTTGTCATCGCTTTAGGAGGCACCAGGAACCGATCCTGGGGCCTTCCAGAGTGGAGAGAGGCACTCAAATTCTTGTGCCACCTCAGCTCCCTGGTCTGCTGCATCTCTTATTGTCTCTCTTCTTTGTCTCTTTTTGTTGCATCATCTTGCTGTGCCAGCTCTCTGTGCGGGCCAGCACTCCTGGGCAGGCCAGCACTCCGCCAGGCCCAGCTTGCCACGTGGACCAGCTTGCCTTTCACCAGGAGGCCCTGAGAATCGAACTCTGGACCTCTTATATGGTAGACGGGAGCTCAATCTCTTGAGCCACATCTGCTTCCCCGAGGTTCCTTTGACAATGGTGTCCCATTGAGCTGAGGAAATGCCTCTGTAGGTTTTGTGAATGTATTAAGAGATCATAAGATGAAGAAAACACACAGGCAAGTCTGGAGTTAATTCACAGATACAGTGTTTCTTTCCTTTCTTTTTTGTTCCTTTCTCTTCTTCCATCCCTCCCTTCTTTCCTCTCTCTTTTCCTTCCTTTCTTCCTTTTGTGCTACCGGTATCATGCAGCCTTTTTCTACTTGTAAACTTTTTAGGAAAACATTTTCTCAGTCTTTCAAATAAATTCTGGTGCTTTTTCTTTCCACTTTATACCATTTATTTTAGGGAGAATAATAAAAATTAGAAGACCCCATATGATTCTGAATCAATTTAGAGAGAAACATTTCCACGTAGTTTCCTCTGTCTCAGGAATTTCAGTGTTTCACTCAGTCATAGCAGAGAGTTTACTATAAGATGCTCTAATTAAGCAAACAATGCCTCTATTCCTTTGAATTTTTATGCTACCTTAAGCCCTTTCAAATAGACTGGAGTTTTAAACTTCTTTTCTCTTAAAGTTGAAAAAACGTTTTTAGTATCTGTTAAGTGTTCTTGTTGTGCTCAGCACTTAACAAATGCTATAAATGTTGCACTATATGAGAACCATATGACACGGACTCCCTCCTAGAGGTTTTGGCTTTCTAAAGGTACTCAGAGTGCACATGCCTATGTCTGGATGAATACACACATACACACATTTATACACATATACACATACATATACTCAAGCACACAAATTTGTACACATACACACATGTGCATACACATGTACTCAAGTACATAAATGTTTAGATACACACGTTTTAGCCAACACATGCACACAAACACAGAGCAATCCTCTCACTATCTGAAGTCCTTATGACCTTAAGAAAAATAAATATGGTTGAGGGTCTGAAGTCAAGGATGAAATTAAAAAATTTGTGCTACTAACTTCATTCATATGAAGCAATAAATGCCGACACTAAATCGACCCCAAAGCAATGATATTTTGTCATATAGGGTGTGCTGCTCTTCTTGGAATTCGTCTTTGCTCACTAGAAACTTTTCAACAACTCCCGTCACTGAGCTTTTAATGAACTGCTGCTTCTTGAATAGTTTTGCTTAGCTGCAGTCAACGTAGAACGCTTTTGTTTGGTCCTCCTTCCAAATGTCCAGGGCTCTCCTGATTTTATGTATCCTGCCTCTGAGCTCCTTTCCTTTTCATTGAGGCCTTGGAGATACGGAGTAACTTGGCTGCCCATGGAAATCTCACACCAAAGCAGGAGCCCTTTGGCTTTCGACACACTTCTCAGCTCTCTTCTTCCTGACCAAGGATATAGAATGATTCCCAATGCCAAGATTTTCTTTCCTCCATTTTTTTTTTTAATCTTCCCTCTGACATCATTGTAAAAGCGGTACTCATACCCCTGTCTTTCTCCAGTTCTTCTCCTTTCCATTTCCCTAGTCTTCTATTTTGCTAATCAGATCTTACAAGAGTGATTCACAACTTCACATACCAAAATCAAGAAGACCTGAGGAAGCAAATTTGTTTGCTCAAAAGTTATATGGAGAGGTTATTGTATTACTATTTACATTTGGTAAGTTCTGTAAAAAATTCTGCACATACCATATTTTTGGCAACCATAAAACATTCAAGAAAATAAGAGCTATCACTCAGTCAGTTCACAACTATTTACTGAGGATCAGCTATGTGCCAGACACAGCACAAAACACTGAGTGTACAGGGGACACAAGAATAGGGCATATGAAGGGTATGGGACTTTCTCCTTTGGAGCTGTGTGTCTAGCACTGTGATAAATGCTTTGAGCATATCATCAATTCATCCTTGTACCCATGCTGCAAAAGAGCAATACCCATTTTATAAGGGGGATTACTGAGGTCAAGAGGCAGAATTTTGAGTCAAGCTCAAGTCTGTGTAGCACCAATGTTATTTATTTCAATTGCTTTATGTACTACTTCCACGATGCTGTATTACAGACCTCTGGCTCCTGCTCCTGGGTGAATGGGAGAGAGGCACCGGGGACAGCCTGGGGGACATCACAGAGGAGCAGAGGCTGGAAGCACAGGTGTGGCAGGCAGAATTCCAAGAAGGCGCCTAAGATTTCCCCTGTCTGATGTGCATAACTTGTTTAATCCTGTCACCTTGAACGGACGCAGGACTGTGACTATGATGGGATGTCACTCTCATGATTGTGTCCCATGAAATGACAAACTTGACATCAGTTGACACTGAGTTCATTAAAAGGGAGATTATCCTGGGTTGCTTTAATCAAACGAGTCCTTAAAAGAGAAGCAGGAGGCAAATAGGACCAGAGAGAAACCTTCAGCCAACAACAAGCAAAGCACTGGGGACCCCGGTCCTACAACCACCAGAAAATGAATTCTGTCAACGATCTGTGAGCTTGGAGGAAGACGCTGAGCCTCAGATGAGATCACAGTCCTGGGCAACATCTTGATTTTCCCCTGGTGAGACTGGATTCCTGACACATCAAAACTGTGGGATGATAATTTTTTGCAGTTTTCAGCTGTTAAGTTTGTGGTAATTTGTTATGCAACAATAGAAGACTAACACAACAGGCAAAAGACATTCCGATGACAAAGATGAGAAGTTATCCTCTTCCCAACAAAAATCAAGAAAGCGAGGAAACCTTACTTAAACCTCAACTCTAGTCTTCTTCTTCCCCTCAATACTACTTAGCTCCCCTGAAATACGTTCTCTAACTTGGGGTTGATTCTTTTCCCAGCACTTACTGAAGTTCATTTATTGTGAGGTTGTTCGTGATCTGGTTTATTATTATTGCAAAGCGAGAATCTGGGATGAGTTTCTCTGAATGACTCCGTGCCTTCTAGAGTGATGCCAAGATTTACTAGAACATAGTTTCACTAAGATGTCAACTGCTACAGGATGTAGGAGTTGCAAGGATTTTTGCCTCATCTATTGTAGGCACTAAAAGGATATTTGTTGTTTGATAGAATGATTCATAGAAACCCTTTCCTTCACCTTAGCCCTCTACTACAGTTTGCTGAAGCTTTATTTTTCTCATTCTAGTTTCAGAGTCTGAACTCACCACTGACTTACCTACAATAACCATTTCCTCTTTGAAGCACGTCTCCAGACGACTTGCCAGGATTTTTCTGGGTGCTACATCCAAGTATCTTTTGCAAAGGGATTCTCCCGTATCTCATTACTATGGCTTTAAAATACAGAAATATCTTTGTGTGCAGTAACAATAATGAGTAGCTGATCATTTCCAAAGTCATTGCCTTCTAGGGAGCATTTCCACTTTATGAAATTAAAAGGAAGTGGAAATATTCAGAAATAAGTCCTAACTCTTCAAAGAAATAAATATACATTAATAGTTAAATGCACTTGGTACACTGCTATTCAAGTATGTTGATTTTTTTTTTTTTTTCTGTGCTTGATAGTTTAATGCAAAGCGTTCAATCTCAGGCTTGCCAGTGGAAACAGCTGTTAATGACAAATTACAGATATCGGCACAAATGCTGGCTTGACAATATGCAGGCCTGAGTTCCTTGATCCACAAAATGGGTTCCTCCTCAAAGTTAGCTGCCTTTATATACTGGCTCACAGACTCCGAGCTGCCACACCCATTCCATTTCTCTAGTTATTATGAGGGGACTTGCCTCTCTTCTGAGCTTGCTCAATCCTCTCTCAGTTCTGACACTATAATTCACAAAGAAGAAGCAAAACCTTTTTTTTAGGTTTGGTTGTTTTGGTTTCTGTAACCATGTGGTTGTTATAGTTTTTTTTTTTTTTCACAACAGTAACATTAGTAATAAGTCAAAAAAGAAACTGCAAAAAACTTGCTTCCTAAATATGTTGCTGAAAGTCTAGCAAAGGATACATCAAATATATTTCCTTGTAGATGCATGGGAATCACTGGGCATCTTTTTGAAATAAAAGTCTGATGTTTCATGTCCCTCAATGCATGTGCTTATTTTCATTCACTGAAATGATATACATGGCATCAGCAATGTAGTAAAGAAACCACTGATAACGAGTATTAAACAATTATTGTGCATATGAAGAAGTCTACTATTATCTGAACTCTTAACTCTTTTGGGGCTTTATTGAGCATGGAATAATACTTTTTTTTACTTTGGGTAAAATAGCAACACAGACAACTTTAAAGAAATCTTTTCTGACTCTGATTACTCTTCCTTTTTGGCAGCTATTTCTTTGGAGAAAAATATCTAATGACTTCTCTTTACCAATCCCATCATTGTCATAATGGGTTCACGCCCTAAAGACACATTAAAGTGAAAGTTGTAGCTGAGCTCACAAATTTCATAGAATATGAATTTAGACATTTCTCTGCCTTGTGAAGGAAGTTTTAATATAAAAATAAAACATCAAGAAAAAGTGCTGCATTATTCATTTAGCTCAAACGTCTCATTCTTCCTCTCCTATTTGTCTTTCCGTCTTACACATACTCACATGCTCACTTTTCTCCATCATATAGTATCCACGTAAGGCAAATGATTTTCTTCTTCATAATATCTCTTATCATTACAGTTTGTTGATCCACAAATGGTTCAGCCCAAAGGAGCACAAGAAAAATGGAGTACAAGAATCAAGGGTCTGTTGAAACTGGTTTGCAGACACCCATCCAGTACAAACTTACCCTGTTGGTTGATGCTGAGGATAATGTTTGCTTTGCCTGGATTGCAAAAGAGATGTGGGTTAGGAATCTTAGGGGTCTTATGAGAGGGGGAACGGGGAAATTTAAGGAAAAAAAGATTTCTTTCTCCTTAACCATCAGCACTACTTCTGTTTGAAACATATAAAATCATGGACTTAAATTCATCCTGTGCCCAGCGATATTTTTCAAGTAAATCTGGCTGTCTGACAGCTGACACCTATCAGTCACAAGAGGAGGGAAGGCGCATTCTCCGAAAGACCAGTTTCCATCTTTATTGTTCACCAGTGAGTCATTCTGGTTTGTAACGTCCCCTCGCTGTGACTAATAGATCAACTCAAAGAGTTCGTTTTGCTGTATCAGCTTGCTGGAACAGTTGGATTTTGCCACTAAGAAGCCAGTGCCTGCACCTGGATGAAGCAATTTGTTCCTTCATGGAACTAAAACCAACTGTTTCCAAAGATCAGAGGAATAGGAAAGAGATATTAGATTTTACTACAAGTGTTGAAATAATGCACATACACACACCTACTTATGCATGTAGCTATCTAGATACAGATTTATAGATATAGATATGACAGTTGTTATCCTTCCTGATGATTTTAGTTTTAGGACTGACCCATATCTCAAAAAATACATATGTATATGTATACAGTCTCAATCAAGGAACTTGGCCAAAAAAAGCTTTTCATTCAACATGAGTTTTATCACCAAAACCACTTCCCTACAGAAGTACTTATCCTAAAATGAGGCAAAATACCTCAAATTTTTAAAACAAATTCATGATCAGGTTTGGTAACATTTCCATATTTCTGGATGCCAGCAAGTTTGTATATGAGACCAGCATCATCCTCAAAAACAAATTCATCAAAAATGCAGGGGGGAGCAGATGTGGCTCCAGTGGTAGGATGTCTGCTTCCCACATGGGAGGTCCCGGGTTCGGTCCCTAATGCCTGGTAAAAAAATAAAAACAAACAACAAGCAAACAAATGAAAAAACCAACTCAGGGGAGCTGATATGGCTCAGTGGTTGAGCGCCGGCTTCCTACATACAAGGTCCTGGGTTCAATACCTGGCCCTCGTACCTTAAAAAAAAAAATGTAGGAAGACATGCAGAAAAAAATGATCCAAGTTTTCTAAAACCCTTGATTCATAGATAGCAAGTCTTTGCAAATGGATTAAGAAAATTTGGAGAATCTAATATTCTTGACCAAAATGTCAGCCTCTGCTTGGATACATAATAGAGCAGTAATCTTAACATCTACAGGCAAAGAGGAAAGTTAGTGAATGATAAACACATTGAGAATCACAGGGATAATTCAACATAATTAGGGGCAACCCAAAGAAATGTCTCCATTATATAACCCATTGGTAATACTCCCTATTTCAATTTTCCTTGTCCATATTCAGAACACTTTACATTTAGTAAGTAATAAATTCTCATAAGCCTTAACTGACTATTCTAAGTTTTTTCCCTCAGGTAGGAAATTCCAAAGAATATGATTCTGTCATTGTGAGAAAAATAGAAACTCATTGTGGGCTGGGAGCTAGATCTGAATTAGTCTCATAGAGTGAAAAACAAAGATCTGTATTTGTGTAGTTCCTTTTTCTTTTCACCACACCTCCAAATGGATCATCTAATTTCCTCTTGAAACAATTCCAAGACCATCCCGAGGTCGCAAGGAAAACTGAGGTGCAGAGCTATTAAATGGCTTGCCCAAGGGTATAGCCCAGTCCTCTGGAGGTCCTTTTAGAGAACACAGGATTCTAGTGATTCTGGTAGAACACTCTGGGCCTATGGAGTAGGCAGACTGCCCTTCCGTCCTGCCTCTCCTCTGAGCTTTCCTGTCCAAGTCGCCTGTTGTTTTAACGGGTATCTGTCTTCATGTGGTAGCCCTCTGGGGCCTTTGGAACCGAAAATACATTTAAGAGCACTGGCTTAACTCTTGTAGTGTTAGTTTTAGGGCAGCTTCCCTTCTGTAAAGTAAAAGGAAGTTTGCCCTGTAATTTCTCACTGCTTTGAGTCCAAGAGATAGATACTCTACACTGCAAAGTTCTCATCACCTGCTCCATATGCTTGTCATCTTTTTGTTGTTGTTGTTGTTGTGACATCTTGTTGCTCCAGCTCTCCGCATGGGCCAGCTCTCCCCCGCGTGGGCCCACTTGCCTTCACCAGGAGGCCCCGGGAATCGAACCTGGGATCTTCCGTATGGTAGACGGGAGCCCAATAGCTTGAGCCACATCTGCTGGAGCCCAATAGCTTGAGCCACATCCGCTTCCCTGCTTGTCATCTTAAACAGAATATACACATGATTGAACCCCTTCTTGATGTTTGGGATCATCTATATCAGTTTTTATAGACTTCTATTATTCAGCCAGGCCACCAGAGAAAAGAGAGGTTATAGAGCTGTTTCTATACTGAATGGACACAGAATTTATTATTTTTATTTTTACCCATATTGGCAATAGGTTTGGAAATTTTTAACCACTTTCTTTGTCTTGCATAGATGGCATCATGATACTCATTATAGCAGATAATAGTTGATGTTAATCAAAACAACCACCCTTTTAATTGAACTGATAAACCAGTCAGTCCCCCAAGTCACTTTACAGTGTACTAGGTAGAGTGAGAATAATTAGATGTATTTATACAATATGGTAAAAATTAAAAGTAAGAGAAAATATATATCATTTGTAACTGTAAATTAAAGTGTTGGGATTTTTTTTTTTTATTAATGTTAATTATCATCAGTGATTCTCTGAAGAAACTGTTAGTAAAATTCACTCAGACTTTTATAGGCTGAAGGGCCTAACGTAAAGCACTAAGCAAATACAGATTTATTTTTCCAAAGAATGATATGCACATTTGGTTATTTTCTTCAGCTGGATTGTCTGTGCTCATACAAGCAGTAGAAAGATGCTGTTTGGGAGAGTCTTTGGGCTGCAAGAAATGCATGACTCCCTCAAATGCCTAGATATGAATCTATTTGATCCCTGTAAACTTAGCCGTCTTTTATATGTTGGGTTTGATCACGGAATTCTGAACAAGTTTTGTTGTGGGGAGGGGGATATAGGAAACGGGAGGGATTTGTCAGCCACAGGAGGTTGAGGAAGTAGGAAAGGTCTACACTGCAGGTGAGCTGTGCAGGCGGGCTCAGATGATGAGATGTCTAAGGGGTAACTCTGTAGTGCACCCATTTTCAAACTTTAGCCTTAGAATCACCCTGGGGGTTTATTAAAACACAGCATCTCTGCAGGTCTGGGCAGGGTGGAGAATTTGCATTTCTAATAAGTTTCTAGGAGCTGCTGCTGCTGGTGGTCTGGAAACCACACTTCTGAGAACCATTGCTTGACAAAGGGTAGGACTTAGTCCTCTATATTTTCCAGGTCAAGTAAAATCTTAAAATGGTCGGTCTTTTTGGTCAGCACAAGAGGCCTGGTCATCAAAATTGGTTCTTAGAGAGTTTACAAAATTCACATAAGCACAACTTGCAAGGTCTTAGAATAACTCTCTCAAATTTTAAAGTTCCCCGAGGCAATTATCTTCTGGATTTAAATATATATATATATATATTTTCTCCCATTGAGTAAGCTGCCTTTTTTATGCTCTTCTTGAAGAAGAGGTACAGAAATGTTTAATTTTAAGGAAGTCCCATGTATCTATTTTTTTCTTTTTTGCTTGTGCTTTGGGTGAAGGTTTAAGAGACCCCACCTATTACAAGGTCTTGTAGATATTTCTCTACATTATCTTCTAGGAGTTTTGTCTCCT
>JAQZBX010056990.1:0-18068 GCA_029593785.1 Cabassous unicinctus
TACACATTTATAGCCAATTGATTTTCAACAAAGTTGCCAAAATAATTCAATAAGGGAAAGGATGACGTTTTCAACAAATGGTTCTGGAACAATTAGACATCCAAATGCAAAAACAAAAGCAAAAACAATAAATAACTTGAGCGAGAGCCAATGTGGCTCAGTGGTTGTGCACTGGCTTCCCACATATGAGGTCCTTGGTTCAATTCTTGACCCTGGTACCTCAAAAAAATAAAAATCAAAGAAAAAAAAAACAACTTGATCCTTTCCTCCTCACAATTAATTTAAAGATAAAAAATGTTGCAAAGATACTGTTGTAAAACTGGAAAGGAAAGCCATGGAGTGGGAGAAAATACTTGCAAAGCATATATCTGAATACATTTTTAAAAGCATATATCTAGAATATATTTTAAAAACAAACCTCTTACTGCTTAGTAATAAGAGGACAAATGACCCAATTTTAAAAAGGCAATAAATTTGAACAGATAGTTCACAAAAATATATATATGGTTAGCAAATAAGCACATGAAAATATGCTTAATATCATTATTCATCAGGCAAATTAAAAGTAAAATCACAATGTACCTGTTAGAAATGGCTGAGATTGAAAAGACTGACCATACCAAGTGTTGGCGAGGTTATGAAGTAACTGCAACTCTTATAAACTGCTGATGAAAATGTAAAACGGTACAGACACTTTGAAAAACACTTTGGCATATTCTTAAAACTTAAACAAACACCTACCATATGACCCTGTCTTTCTTCTCCTAAATTTTTACCCAAGAAAAGTGAAAGTACATGTCCATATGAAAACCTGTACATAAACATTCATAGCCACTTTATTTATAATGGCCACAATTCAAATGTCTACCAATAAGTAAATGAATAAACAAATTAATTATGCATCTCTCCATTCAATGAAATACTATTTAGCAATAAAATGGAATGGATTATTGATATACATAAACTCTTTCAGGCGAAGGAAGTCAGACCAAAAAGAATATAAACTGCATGATTCTATCCATAAAAAATTCTAGAAAATACAGACTAATCAATAGAAAATAGACCAGCGATTGTTTGGGGATGGCAGAGAGGGCTAGGAGGAAGAAATTACAAAAGCACATGAGGAAACATGGATATGTTCATAACCTTGATTGTAGTGGTGGTTTCACAGGTACAAACATATGTCAGAACCTATTGTACATTAATATACCTCTATAAAGCTATTTAAGAAAAAGATATTACAAGAAAAAACTATAGACACATATAGTGAACATAGATTAAAAACTACAAACAAACCTGATGCTTGGATTCTTTACCTAGAAATTTGAATTTAATGGTTAAGGGATATGGCCTGGATAGCAAGATGTAAGCTCCCCAAATGATTCTGACATGCAGCAAAATTTAAGAATCACTGCTCTACTCCAATACCCTTAGCCCTGAAAAACCCTTTTTTCAATTAATGTCCACAGTTGCTGGGGAACCACGCTGGAAAATATGAGTAGGCAATGTAAATCCATCATCACTTCCAGAAAACAACCTGAGTTGTCTAATATTGATGGCTATGCGACAGTATCCTCTTCATAAAATGAAGGATAACTTTGTAAGTAAACAAAGGGGACTGCTGAGAGTTCAGTGCAAGTGTTAACAACTGAAAAACATGTAACCATAGCTGTGGCACCTGAGAAATAAGTAACTTAAAAAAGGATGCTTTCTGAAATGCCCTGACAAACAAGGAAAGGTGAAAGATACAAGAGAGGTTTATAAAAAAAGAAAAATTCAGGCTTTGTGGGCAATGGATCAGAAAGCAAGGGAAGTAATAACACCTTGAATCATGATTCTTAACGGTGCCCTCTTCCAATAAAAGCTTATGTTTACTTTCTTTTATGTGGTGCCTTCTATTTTTTTCTATTGTACAGCATTTAATGTAATCTTAATTTTTCATGTGCTTGTTTTATTGTTCCCTTCTTCAAATAGATATCTGAAATTCTTTTTCTTCTACTTGTCAGCCATGCAGATAGTTGTGCCGTTTTATGTTTTGGTTTATTGATGTATTAATTTTAAGGATTTAGGGCTTCTTTTTGAACTCCTTTTATCATAGACTGTTTACATTCCTTTGAACCAACTATTGCTTATTGAAGAATGTGAGGAAATAGTTCACTGTGCTCTATCCTCAGCTGTTTTCTTCCAGCAACTCCGATAAGACCCAGAAGAATTCCTTTAGGAGCAAGAAAGAGAGAAACTGTTGGTTTCAGTGGTCTGCCCCTCCCTAACACCAACTAGCATTCGTCCCGAATTCCACTTGAAACATTTGTGGATAATGACAAATCTGTATGGTCCTGCTGAATACTTCACATCCTTGCTATTTTGTAAGGTCCAAAAGGGAAACGAGCATTTCCAATCATAAATGACTGTCAAACCAATGTGCAAAAATTAAAAGGGCTAAAATTCCCAAGTTTTATATAAGGGAAAATTTGAGATTCCTTTGTTGATTAAACGTGTCAAAAATATAGTTTAAAAATGAAATTTACTGAGATTTCTGGAGAGAACCTGGAGACTAAAGAAGAGATTGAAAAGCTTTACCACATGAGATCTTGAGCAAAGTTTGATAGATGTGAGAGCCATAATAAGGAGACAATGACAGGGAAAAAAAGTATCACAGGAAGAACAGTGTGTATCATTAGTGGCAAGGGTGAGGGCAAAGTAGATTTGTACAGCAGGCAGTCATGACCAAGGTCCCATACAGACAGACTGACCCGTAATTTATTACCCAAATAAGACATTTTTGAGAGTGAAGGGGGCACAATTCATAATTGCTCTGAGGCAATAGGCATAAACCAGACTGAACCAAGATGTATAATTACCTTAAAAAGAGCAGAGGGTAATGAGCTAAGAAGGAAAGGGCAATGGCAAGATGGCAATCTCTTAATAAAATGCTTAAATTTGATGTGACAGGTAATTGGAAACTACTACAAAAGAGGTCACATGAGATAAAGAACATTATATTTGTTGTGTGAGTGTGGCTGATCAGATGAAGATGGACTAAAGGCAGGGAGATTGGCAAGGAAGTTGCAGAGGGCAGCAAACTCAAGGCTCTGTGACTATGAAATGGAAAGAAGCCAAGAGCACACTAAGGAGACATCTGGGGGAAAGAAATACAGGAGCTGATTGTTGGCTGTGCAAGCAATACAACAAGGGGATATGACCAACAATGTAGGGATGGAGAAAGAATTCAAAAAAAGACATTAAGATAAAGATGCTCACAAACTGCATGTGAAAAAAATACAGGTGTGTAGCTAGAGTACCAACAGAATTAGAAGACTCTAGTAAAGCATGAATGTGAGGACAAATCAGAGAGGTGTGAGGATGGCTGCAAGGACACAGTAACATTGACATCAAGAGCATCCAAGGTGAAGGTGGTCAGTAGTGTTAGAAGAGTGCCAGGAATGAAAAAAAGAAGAAAAGAAAAAGGCAGATTTGACTTGGGAGATATTGCTAAGCTCCTCATTAAAAATAATTTTAATAAGCGTTTCACCTTTTTTTGATATTGTCCCTCTTGGCAACTTTGAGCTCTCCTTGGTTTTCTGATGTATAACTTTACACTCAATTTTGACTCCAAACTCCTCTTAGTCAAGACTCAATTCAATTCAAATCCCATCCAAACCAACTAAAATACTTTAAACTATTATTCCTTTATGAATAGACTCATTTTTCACTATGGCACAGTTCAAGGAAATGTTAGGCATGAGATAAGTCCCTCTTAATTAGTTTACAGAGATGGGGGAAAACTGGAAATATCTTTTGGATAAGTTCTTCCAATGACCTGTGAAATTTAAAACCAGGTCTTTCAGTGACCTGTAAAATTTAGGTAGGAAAGAATTCCACTTTTCTAAATTGCTTGGTACCTGTAACTGTGTAGACTTACTCTCTAATTAATTCTCATTTAAAAAAAAAAAACTGGGTCTCACCTCTGAAATTTCTGCATTCACAGCATTGTCTGATGAGACATATACTACAGCAGAATTTACTCCTTTCTAAAAATTTTTATTATAACAGTTGTAAGTTTGCAGAGTATATAGAATTCCCATATATACCTCCAACCACACGCAGTTTTCCCTATTATTAACATTTTGCATTAGAGTGGAACCTTCGTTACAATTGATGGAACAATATTATAATAAGAATTTACAGTCTTTTTGTCCTTAAATATAAACTTGGTTGTATTCCTATTAATTTCCTTCCAAAAGAACTGAGTATGAAATAAAGAAGTCTAATAATCCTTTTTGGATTAATTCTCACCTTGTCACACAAATTTGTCCTGATGTTTTACCACTGCTTGCCTTGAACTTTTTGTGTAAATTGAAAAACACCTCTTTCTTAACACTTTGCTTCCAATTGTTGGAATAATATTATAATAAATGTGAACATCTATAGTATCTTTGATGTGGATGGTGCCCCTAGGGGTGTGCAGTTGTGTAGGCTGCACAAACATACACAGCAGTCCTGGGAGGTTGTAGCTGGCACCTCCCTTGCTCAGGTCCTGTGAACAGTTACCTCAATGAGGTAAGACAAGGACCTGAGTTCCATAAGAGTGAAGCAATTCCTCCATTAAACCTCATAAATACATGGTGATAAAACCAAAGGGAGAAATCTAACTTCCTGGCACTTAGGACTAGGATAACCTGACTGCCTCTTAGTTATCCTCCCAGAACTGCCAACTCCCACTCAGCAGGGATGCCCCAGCACAGGTGACTTCAATGTTAGCTGTGCTCAGTGCTGAAACCTTAGGCAGGGAAGCTGCCTTGTTCTGGTAAGGCAGTTTGTTTTCTGGCAGTATATTTATAATAAAGAGAAGGTGATGATATCTATCTGCCTACCTCACAAACTTTGAGACTCTCAAAAGAGATCATCCACATGAACATTTTGCTAACTATAAGGTGCTATGACCAGAGGAGATATTAGTACTATGATGATGATGATGACCTTGCAACACAAAGATATTCAATAAAGGGCAAAAAAAAGTAAAACAATTAGTGGGAAGAGAGGTTTGAGTTGTACTTACCTCTGGGCATGTTACTAAGAAAACTTAGTGCCAGAGCCAGGACTGAAGCCCTCTTTGTTCCCTGCTGTTGCAACAGGTACACATAATCTCCCAAAATAACCTGGCTCCTGCTACCAAGATGACGTGCATCAAACCCAAACCTGTACCATCGCCCGCCCCATGCAGCTACTCTATAATAAGTAGACTTTAATTTTATGCAGCAGCTTTCACCCAAGGATTTCTAGACATATTTTAGGCAATAATTAAGTCTTATGACATCATGTCAGCCTCCTAAATTTTAGAGTAGTTGCAGAACTCTAAAGCTAAAGACCTATGACTAGATGTGAATGAAATATATAAGTACTGAAGTCCATTGTTCTCCACAGGTACATGAGATCATCTCATTTTAACCAATGTTTTTCCCTTTGTGAGGAAGATGAACTGGATTGTGAGCTAAGAGTTGTGACACATTGGACAAAATATTAGGGACCTGGATTTAAGCCCTGGCTTTGCAGCCACCAGGACTTGTGACCAAGGCAAGTCACTTCATCTCACTAAGCCTTACATTGTGCACATGTAAAGAGAGTCTGTAGGGAGGGAGGTATGTCCTGATTTGGATTGAAAGGAAGATTAAATGGCAAACACCTGCACTGCAATTTAAACTGTTCTCTCAGGAAGGCTTTCACCTTCTGTTCTGTATCTGGTCTTTACCACCAAACCTCTCAACCTGTTGATAACAGTGGAAATTAATGTTAATGAGATGTGAATTGATTGGTTCAAACAAATGTGGAAAATACTCCAATAATTGTTTTGAATATCAAACACTTCACACAGTTTTCAGATAACCTATCAACTTGACTTGATTACTACCAACATATCTGACCCTTTTTAATGATTAGATTCAAGTATTTCCTATTTTTCCTCCAAGGCTTTTCCTGATGTCATTAGATGCTCTTAGCATTTAAAAATGCTATATGCTCAAGCAAACTGTTCTAAGATATCTTAAAGCTGCATGCTTGCTGAAGCTTCTCAAATGGTCCCAGGTGCTTGGCTTCCATTTGAAGTTAGAAGACTAGAAAGCTTGATTAGATTTATTCAAGCTTTGCCACTGATCTTCATCCCATGTTGCATGCAAAAGCTTCATACCGGATTTATGTGAAAAGGGAGAGGAATGAAGAAGAAAAAGGCTGAGAGGTGATTTGTTTTAATATGTCCCTTCTTCCCAGAGACATGATACTGCTAGGTACTGTTGCTAAAACATTGCTTTATCAGAATTACTTTATAGCCTGATCTCCTGAGCAAAAGGAGGCCTTAAGGAGTTCTTCAGACACTCAGTCCCATTCAACTCTGTGGTGTGCCTCCTCTTGGGAAACCGTAAGACATAATCAGTGCTATTCTGAGGGGTTCATATGCTATAAAATGAAAAATAGAAGGAGAGGAGTACAAAGGATGTTTCAAGACAGTACTTTGAGTTTTGTTTTAACTTTTAGTTCTGGCTACACAAGGACTCACTTCAGGGTTTGGGGCTGAAAACCCCTATGAGCCCTTCAGCTCAAAAGTCGATGGGATAGGGGAGCGAATGTGGCTCAAGCAGTTGAGTGCCTGCCTCCCACATGGGAGGTCCCAGGTTTGGTTCCTGGTGCCTCCTAAAGACGACGATCAAGACAGCGAGCTGGGAAGTGGATGTGGCTCAAGGGATTGGGCATCCATCTACCATATGGGGGGACCTAGGTTCAATCCCCGGGACCTCCTGGTAAAAAGGCAAGCAGACGAGCCAGCCTGTGCAGTGAGAAAGGCCCACGCAGCAAGCCATGCAGCAAGGTGATGACTCAACAAAAGAGAGCTGTAGGGAACAGTCAAGGCGAGACTCACCAAAAACCAGGAACTGAGGTAACACAAGTGACAGGGTGCCTCTCTCCCACATCAGAGGGGGGGAAGACAGTGAGCTGACATGATGGGCTGGTGCGGCAAGCTGACGAAAAGAGGTGACGCAACAAGATGGTGCAACTAGGAGATGCAACAAGGAGACACAAGGAGAGACACAACAAGCAGGAAGTGGATGTGGCTTAAGTGATTGGGCATCTCCCTCCCACATGGAAGGTCCTGGGTTTGGTTCCCGGTACCTTCTAAAAAGAAGACGAACAGACACAGAGAGCAGACAGCAGGCACAAACAATGGGTGTGTGTGTGTGTGTGTGTGTGTGTGTGTGTGTGTAAATAAATAAATAAATAATAAAACGTCAATGAGATAGCACTGACTGACCTCTAAGATCTCTTCCACCAAAAGTGCCATGTACTTCAGAGGCCCTGAGGAGTGGTGAAAGTTGCAGGCTCTGGGGTCTAACATCTTGGCTTTGACTCTTGGTTCCACCTTCCCTCTAGTCACCAGATTCTTCCCAGAAACCTCACCACCCTGCCTCTTTCTATAGCCCACTTCCCCTTGGCTGCACTGCATACAGTCTAACAAGGAGCATCTGAAATAGTGAAGCACTGTTTGCCAAATTGCCTACTAGAGCTGGCCGATGTCTATTTGTAAATGTGGGTCCTCTCATTAACCTAAATATCCCAGCAGAAAGTTCAAGTGGAAAATGAGTTAAGAGATAAGAAACTGGATACTTTTTCCACTCAAGATGTAGATGATCATTTACATTTACCCAATTCTTCATTGACAAATGACCCTTCTTTATTTCCTGACTTTCCCCTTCTTGATCCTTGTGGTAGACAGACGCCAAAGTGGCGCTCCTGATTACTACCTCCTGGTGTTTATGCCCCCATGGAATCCCCTCCCCCTGAGTGTGGGTGGGATCTGTGACTTGTTTCTTGCCAACAGAACACAACAAAGGTGACAGGATTACATGTACATTATTGCATTACTTAAGACGGCAATGTCTATCTTACTGGGAGACTCTCTCTCCTTTCCTGGCTTTGAAGGAGCAAGTGGCCATTTGGGAATGCCCACATGGCAAGTTCCTGAGGCAGCCTCTGGCCAACAGCCAGCAAAGATCTGCGGCCCTCGATCCGCCAGCTCACAAGGACCACTGCCCTCGACCACAGGGGCTTGGACGCAGAGCCTTCCCCAGTGGAGCCTCAGATGAGACCCCAGCCCTGGCCACCCCAGAGCAGCCTTGCAAGACTGAAGCAGAGCTACCAGGTAAGCTGGGTGTCACTTCCTAACCCACAGAAACTGTGAGACCATAAATGGGTATTGTTTTAAGCCACTGCATTTGTGCTGATACTGTTATGCAGCAATAGATAACTAATATAATCCTCAACCTAAATTATCCTCTTAAGCCAAATTTGTTTCTTCCTTGTCTTCCTACTTCTTGCCTTCATACTCTTGCTAACTCTATTACCATCTCTTCTAAGACCCTCCTTTCTCCTGTTCTTTCTAAATTCTTTCCATTTTTCAATGTAAACACAATTGGTTCTCCCTTCTCTGGACTTTTATGGCAACAAACTAAACCACTGGCCCCTTAGAAGCAAACATTGTTTGTTTTATTATAAAACCACTATAGAGGGATAGCAGTATTTGCTTTCTGAAACCTAAATACATAACTCAGTATCATGTATATAATAGAAACTCAAATATGGTTATCCATAAATTAGTAGAAGAAATACATATTACAGTTGAAATTAAATTTGTATTGATGAAACAGTACAATGATGTACAATTTTAATGAAAACATTTAATTACTCTAGGAAATAACTTTCAAAATCCCTTCAAACCAAATATGTAATTTAGGGCTACTCTACAGCTTGGACTTGGGTTTAATATTCTATTCACAAATGGTGTAAATACTTTGTGATAGGAACTCTTAACAAAAGGGTGAATAAAAATAATTTTTGGACTAAAACTTTTTTTTTGCTTATTATTTTTCCTTTTGGCAATATGCATTTGTTTCCAAAACAGTAATCATTATAAAGTTCAAAAAGTTAGAATGTACATTAAATTCCCTGCCTTTGTAAATTATCTTGAGAAAGAAAAAAATAATTGCTTGCTTTAAAGACAAAGTATTTTTTAAATAACTCATTCATAAATATAAATGGCTCTTCAATATCTTTGTCTGTGAAAAGTAACCCTCATTAAATTACTCATAATAATGGAAAAGAATAGTCAGACACTAAAATGCTGAAATTTAAAATAACACCAGGCACTGATATTGTTTGCAGGGTTCAGTGAGCTCAGACAGAGCCAGATTTGCCCCTTTTCCTTTGCACTAGGGCTCTGAAACTACATGTGCCTGGCTGGGAGGTAGGCTGACTCACCCAAGGATGCTCTTATTCATACAAATACATTACAAAACTGTACTGAGCCTCAGACCAAATTGCCCTGGGCAATTCAGAAGAGTAGGAGCTTTGTCTGTATTTGTGGACTAAGAAAAATATACAACAGTTCAGTCTAAAGAGGGGTTGGAACCAGATAAGGCCAAGGATGGAGATATTTTAGGTCCAATATGAGAAGAATTGTAGATAACCATTCATTTTTACTTTGTTTAAGGAACCCCAAAATGAATTTTTCTCAAAAGAGTAAATGTTGACAATTCCCTGGCGAGAAAAAAGGAGGCATTTCACAATTCTAGTTCTTTACCCTATAGTTTCCCAGCATTGTTTCTCTCTTTGCCTTTATCAAATATCTATAGTATAAGACACAATGGAGGGAATGAAAAAAAAAAATAGAGAGAGAGAGAACATAAAAGCAGAGAAAGTAGAATTTTTGCTTATCTCCAATTTAAAATTTCTTTCTACCAGTTCTTTCAGGGTCTAAAGCTCACCCATCCCATATAGAGTATACATTAATTTCCTTTTATAGAAAGTATAAGAGTGTACTACAAAGCTTTAGCTCTATTATTAATAGAATAGTCTAAATAACTTAAAAATAAAGTTATTTGTAAACTTGAGGCCTATATACCACATGAGAATATGTGATATACTCTCTGAACTTGAAACAGATACAGAAACAAAAGAGCTTAAAGCAAAGGACACATACTTTTATAGTAAATATGGCAAGTGTCCTACACCTTGTGATTATTAGTTCAGCTCTAGTGTCACAGATGTAAATGCCATCAAGACCAGTAGAAATCTCAAAGTGCCATATAGAGTGCCTGTGGCCATTGAGAAAATGAATAAAGACAGGTTCTTCTTAGATGAAGTAACCTTAGGAGACAATATTATGTCACTACTCTCAAAAGAAAAAGAAAACACATAACCACACAGACATTTTAATTTTCTCCCAATTAAATATCTCCCCTTCATTGCTTGCCATGTATGTAAAAAGAGTTTGCAGGACAAAAATGGAGCTTGGTAGAAGGTTAACTCCTTAAAATCAAATTGGTGGAGATTGGATGCAATCCAGATTACAAAGAATGATTTCAAAATGGTCACAAATTAAATAATAGCATAGGATTATTTGTTTTCCTTAGTTCTCAACAGCCAGGAGAAATATATGCGATCACTCTCTTCCACATGTAGCTGATCAGAGCAAACCTAACCTATTTAGCTATTAGAATATAATGCCATTTTTTTCTTTGCTGAGGATACTGGGGGACTTTGGCTTTGCCAAGTATTTTCCTAATCATTTTGCCTTTAGATAGACTTTGACTTTCAGTAGTTTATTTGGCATGAAATGAATGACATTCTTAGTCATTCTGAATTCTACCATAAAGAGCTGAGGAAAAAGAGAAGTGGTAAGTAAGGGGTTTTAAGAATGCATCAAGGCACATTTCCCTAGAACGTTTGCTTGGGGTCCTAAACTGTGCCAGTGCTCTCCCAGCAGGACAAATGGTTTTGTGTAAAACCTCAGAGTATTTACTTTCAGCTCTGGAAGCCACAAACAATGAGAGCCTCTCTAGTTGAGAACAAGTGATTCACAAACTAGCTATCACATTCTCCATTGTTGATAAGAATCTAAGTCAAAAATAATGCTATGTCTTTCTTTTAACTTTCCCATTATCACAAGAATAAAGAAATTTCTAAGAGCCTTTGCTCCACTTTTAGGTTTGTCAGGCAAAACAGTAGAGGTTGCAGAGCTTGTATATTTGTGTCTCAAATCCATTGTGCCCAGAATCTTCTCACCAGTGTGCCCTCGGAATCTGTGCCCTCAAATTCCTTTTTTCTCACTCCATCCCCCAAACCACCCCATACATAAACATGAGCCAAACCTGCCATCTAATCTTTAACAATATTGTCTGTGCCAATGACGGATAATCATGTTGAGTTATTCCTTCCATGACTCTGCAGAAGTAGAGTATACACTAAAGGAGTCACAGCTCACCAGTATAGTATCAACATCCAGCCAGTCTAAAGACTGAAACTCAGAGCATGAGGGACAGAAAGATACTTTATTTGTAATTTCATTAATCCAGTGGCCTGTTCAGCACTAAGCCGGTTCCGGGAGGGACCAGGAGTCAAATAAGTTCATGTCTGCAATGCCAAGAGGGACGGAAAGGGAAAATCCTTTTAATTGCTTAATTGTAGGCAAGTGGCTTTTACAGTAACAAATGTACCAAATGACTTTGAGATGACATAGTATTGTGACAAGTTTCCAGAACCTGAAGACCACAAAGTCCAAGAGAGCCATCACACATGTTGTAATGTTAAAAGAACTTGGGGCAGACTAATTCTCTTGATTCTGGAGAGTGGCATAGAAATTCATAGATAATATCAGTTTCTTTTTGCAGTCCCTAGTTTTGCCCCCTACTAAATAGTGAGCTCTTAAAAATCATTCACTTTGAATTGTATCAAATTAATATGAGCTCATAGTTTTAAAAATTCAAATAGTTCCAGAAAACGTATAATGAAAACCAGCATCCACAGCTCACTCCTTCTATACCAAGTTCTGCTTTTGAGAAGCAAAGATTTTCAAAACAAAATTTTAGCTGTTTTATCTGGCTTCTCTTCCATATTCTTAATTAATATGCTTATGCCCCATCTACTGACTTCTGATTGGTCAAATAAGACTTTTTTGCTCTCTTACCCTAAATCCCCCATGGACTAACAATCACTTTGTCCTCTGCTTATCCCATAGTACTATGTGATGATCTTAAAATCAGAGGACAGTAGTATAAATGGTGTGGAGGGGAAGAAGGATTTACGATTCTAAGGAATGGGCTTATCCAGTCTAGCCTTTGGGAAGAAATTGCTAAAAAGATTTTTTGTATATGGCAACCTGTTCTTCAAGGGTCATTCTACTGCAGGGGTTCCTAACCTCCTTTGTTCCATGGACCCCTTTGCCTGTCAGGTGAAAACCACGAACCCTTTCTCAGAATGTAGCAGCAGATAGTTTTATGACACTCAACTAGCATTGTTGAATTACTACCGTAATTTCAAAGTATGGATGAGCGTAAGCGATTTTTAGAGATATACAACAAGTGTAATGTGATATGAAATAAATACTACTGTAATTTACTGCATACATTCATAAGTGAAGGAAATGTTAGATTTCAGTTAGAGGTCAGAGAAAACAAAGATAAGTTGATTTTTTTTCAATTCAAACTCACAGACCCCCTGAAGTCTTTCCACGGTCCCCTTGGTTAAGAACCCCTGTTCTATTCTAAGTATTTTAAGAGGTAACTCTCTGGACAGTCATCATCATCTTTGAATGCCCAATATTAAGAATAAACTAGTATGGAAAGCATGGCTTAAAATAGAAAGGAAAAAGAGAGGCGGATGTGGATCAAGCAGTTGGGTGCCTGCCTACCACATGGGAGGTCCCAGGTTTGGTTTCCGATGCCTCCTAAAGAAGAAGAGTAGGACAGCTGGCTGGTGCCGCAAGCTGACACAATGAGATGATGCATCAAAGAGACACAAGGAGGAAACACAATGAGAGATATAACAAGCAGGGAGCGGAGGTGGCTTAAGCAATTGGGCACCTCCCTCCCATATGGGAGATCCTGGGTTCAGTTCCCGGTGCCTTCTAAAAAGAAGACAAACAGACACAGAGAGCAGATGTTGAGCACAAACAACAAGGGAGTGGGAGGAAGAAATAAATAAATTAATTAAATTAATCTTTTTTTTTAATCCAATTAGATAATTATTTTTAAAACATAGGAGGGAAAAGGAAATAGGCTTTTTCCCAGTTATAGACATAACATTGGAAATTATTAAAAAGGTTTTAGCTCCCCTGAAGTGACCTCTATTTTTTTACTTCCTTGCTTCCAGCACTATTTTTAAAATAATATTTCTCTGATTATAAAAGCATGACATGTTTATGATGGAAAATTTAGAAATGGGGCATTACAGAAAAGCCCAAAGGAAAAAATAAAAATCACCTGCAACTACACCACTCAGAGGAATAAGCACTGTTATCACTTTGTTTTATATCCTTCTGTCTTTAGTGTACATCAGGGATGGGGAAGGTGGTCGCAGTTGTCAATACATAACTTATATTTTTCATGCCATCAAAATGTTGTTTTAAGGAACAGTATCCAGTTATATCAGTGCATCATAATCTATTTACTCAATCTCTTATTGCTGACATTTAGGTGGTTTCCAATTTTTCACTATCATAATAACACTACCATGAAAAGGATATCCTTGTAAATAAATCATTTTACACACCTCAATGATTTCATTGACATAAATACCTAGAAATGAAATTAGTAGAGCAAATGGAATTAATATTTTTCAAAACTCTGATAAAGCTGCTATATTGCTCTCCAAAAGGATTTGCCTATTTTATACCCCTACCAACAATGTATTAAAGTGCCTATTTGCCTGAAACTTTATTAACATGATTTATTTTATATCTGTCCATTTGATGGGTTAAAATGGTTACTTTCCCTCATAATGCATTTCTGACAATCACTTTAAAATTCAAATGTGCAGAAGTTGAATAATTAACATGTCAGTAGTGATTCCAAAGGAGGTAAAATATATAACTCCTAATTAATTATACTTTGCTTTTTAGACATTCCTCTCAAAAGTACAAATTTTCTTTAAAATGTCTTTCACAAGTATATTGTGAATTGGATGACTTGGCTTACATACAACAAGCAACTAATTGAGACTAAATACTGAATGCTTTCAGAATGCCAAATGATTTCCATTGTTGCCTCAGTTGTCTAAATTTTGAGCTATATATTTAGTATCAACAACATACGAAATTATTATTTCCACTCATTTTTATAAAATAAAAAGGCAAAATCTGACAAATTTTCGAAAATTTTCAAAAATACAGCTCCATTGACAAAGAGAAAAGCATGGGTGAAACTGAGATGTTCGGAGACAAGCAGAACCAACTTGCCACATGTTTAAATATTCTTTCAACAGGTAAATGTTCACACTAAGTACAATAATGGCAGTTTAGTGATGTCAATGGATTATGCACAAAAGTGCAAGTCATGCCTAGATCAAATATATGAGAGCCATATAATCTCATTGAAGCTTTATCTCCCGTGCTTTTGGTTATGAGCAACGCTAAACATGTTTCCGAAAGTGTATTGTCCGTTTGTTGTTGTTTTGTGACTTTTCAGTTTACATGCTTTTAAAAATATTTTATTGGGCTGTTCATAGCTTTTTATAGAATTATGTATGTTCTTTATAAATTCAGAATAAAAAAAACTGTCATAGTTGATTTAAATTAAGTTACCTGATTGGCCATTTGTCTTTAAGTCCTGTCTCTGGTATTTGTCTGTTTGTTCTTGATCTGCAGACATTCTTAATTTTGATGTATGGAATCAAATATCTCAATACTCTCTTTAAGGTGCTTCTCTGCTCTATTACTTTAAAAGATGACTCTATTTTATCTACCCCTTTTCTGTTCTAGTTCTTTGGGAATGTGGTTTCTCTCTTTAGATTTATAGAAAGCTGGTTGTAATTGATTTTATGGCTTAGTTTAAGGTGGGAATCTAATTTTATGCCAAATTGTAGCCAACAGAATCATTTTTGACTAATCTGTTTTTTCTCCCAAATTGAAATGCCTTCTTATTTTTATACCAAGCATATATATATATATATTTAAGCTTGTGTCTTGGCTTACTACTCTGTAGAATTTCTACTGTCTTGAATTGTCTGTCTAGGCTTTTTACACATGTATCACAATTGGAATTATTTTCATTTTTTAATGTTTCCCCTCTCTTGCAATGCAAATTCCTTCTTTCATTATTCTGTTTTATAATTGTCTTGCCTAAGTTATCCTTTTTTGTTGTGGTTGAGGTACCAGGGCAGGGAACTGAACCTGAGACCACGTATGTGGGAAGCCGGCTTTCAACCTCTGAGCTACATGGGCTTCCCCAAGTTGGGTTTTTCATTTTGTTTGTTTGTTTTTCTTTTCAGGAGGTACCAGGAATAGAACCTGGGACCTTGTACATGGGAAGCAGGTGCTTAACCACTTGAGCCACATCCACATCCCTCTAAGTTATTCTTGCCTTGGTTTTCTTCCATATAAGCATTTGGACAATTTTGTTGTTTTAAAAAAGTCCACTTGGATTTTTATTAGTATCACACTCAAATTATGAATTCATTCAGGAAAATTTATATATTTGCAGTGCTGAATTTTTCCCATCCAAGGCCATGCTATTAATAGAACTCTCTACTAATTTAAAATTTTGTTAACAGTACTCAGTAAAATTGTATAGTTTTCCCCATAAAGTTCCTGTAGAGTTTTAATTGATGAGTATTTCCCGTATTTGTTACTATTTTGAATTTTCTTCCATTTTAGGGTGACCAACAATCTCATGTTACCCAGAACTGCTAGGCTTCCTAGGACATAAGACTTTCAATGCTAAAGCTGGGAAAGCTTCAGGCAAACAGGGATGGTTAGTCACCCTATATTTGGTTGTCCAATAGGTTACAGTTGGTACATAGTAAAATTAATTAGCTATACATATATTTATTTTGCTTCCAGCCATTTTTTAACTCTAATTTTCAATAGAATGTCAGTTGACTTATTTTGATTTTTTATTAGATTGTTATTTTATCTACAGATAATGACAATTTCCAAAATTTATAGCATTTTTTTCCTTATCTGACTGTATTAGTGTGTCCAGAATAATATTGATTAGTAAATAGTGACATTGACTATTTTTGGGCCATTGGCTTGATAGGTATTCTTCAACCTGTTATGGAAGTATCCTTCTTTTCTTAGTCTTGTAAGAGTTTGCAGTTGCAGTTGTTATTTTTAAATTGAACCTGAATGTTTAACTTTATAAAAATATTTTGAAACTATCTATTTCAGTGATCTCAGAGGGGAAATATTGGGAGGAAGGCAGGGATGGAAGAAAAAAGAATGAAACAGGAAAATAATCCATAGGAGGTTATAGGTGAAACAACTGTGTGGCTTTTCCAGCTAAACTACTCCCCACATACATGAGATCATGATTAATTCAACCCCTTCCATCTTGTCTATGTCAGGAGGGTTGGTATGAATGACACCTGTTTAAGAATCAGTCAATGGCTCTGTGAGTCAATTTACAAAAGAAATGTGCTATCTCCCCAAGTAAAGTTTAACTGGGGAACAAAAAAGTTTGACAACTACTGAATAAATAATGCTATGTTTTTTCTTTTATCTACCAATGTGATAAAAACGTATAAATGGAATTCACTTTTACTGTAAATGAATATTAAATCTAATATTAAACCTTTCTTGTTTTGCTGAGAAATAACTGCCTTTTCCTTTTAACATATTACCAGATATGAACTGCAAGAATCGGGGCAGCTCTATTTTATGCGATCTTTTGGCAGAATCCTATGCCATTTTCTATACCAGTTTTGCAGATTTTCATATGGTTATCATTATAAACTAATTTCACAACTTTTCCCTCTGCTCTGAGACAGACTTCACCCATGCTTCCAACTACCAAATACCTTGAGAGGAAAAGTGATGCCAAAAGCAGGGTTCATTCATCTCTCTGGACAGAGACGGCGGATGGCGGGGGGTGGCCGGATCAGGGCTGTGGGGGTTTCTCCCGCCTGGCGCCCTCCCCTTTCCCCTTCTGAAGACGATGGGCAGAGAAGCCACAACTGAAATGGCAGCGGTTCAGGGTGGGGTAGGGGTGGGGTCGGGGTGGGGTCAGGAGGGGGCTGGGGCCTTGCCCACAGGCCCACACAGACACCTGCAACCACACAGACACAAGGGGACAGGGGCGGGAAGGGAGTGTGATGCGCAGCAGGGCAGGGTAGGATCCTCACAGCTCCTCCCCAAGCTGCCCTCCCTTTCCCCTCTTCCACCGTAGAAACGTATCGTGTTTATATTTTATAGCCAAACTATTTTGAATTTTGTTGTGCGGCCCCTCAGTGCCCTGCCTTCTCTCTTTTTGCAGGACCACAGTTCTTGGCCTCTGGTCCTCTGGTCCCCTCCCTGGTTTCTTACTAGTTGGTTCTCTCCTATTTAGTCTTCCCCTGGACCTGCTCCCAACCCCTTGACCTCCACCCTTTCCTTTCTGTGGCAGTTTCATATTTGCTAAAAGGAATGTACTCATTAAACATTTTGTTCTATTTTATAAATAAATTATTTAAAAAGAGGGAGGGAGGGAAGGAGGAGAGATATCCAAGGTTCTTTCTCAAGTTCTTGCTGCCTTGGTAGCTCTTCAGTGCTTTCAAACCGATTGTGTTGTCGTTGTCTTGTTTAGTTTTCTCAGTGAGCAGAATTAGTTTAAAAATAAATAATCTAGGGAAGCGCGTGTGGCTCAGTGGATAGAGCCCCCGTTTACCATATGGGAGGCCGGGGTTCGGGTCCCGAGGCCTCCTTGTGAGGGCATGCCGGCCTGAGCGGTGTGGTGGGCTGATGCAGCAACCTCACGGCAGGAAGCGGGTGTGGCGCAATGGATAGAGCACCCGTTTACCATATGAGAGGCCCCGGGTTCCCTTCCCGGCGCCTCCTTGTGAGGGCAGGCCAGCTCGCGCGGCGCCGTGGGCTGATGCGGCAAGACCTCACAGCAAGGGGGAGATAAGCAGACACAGAGAAGACACGCAGCGAATGGACACAGCAGCACAAGCAGCAAGGGGGGGATAAATAAATAAAATAAATAAATCTTTAAAAAAATAAAATAAAATAATCTATCATGGCTTCAAAAGGAAAATTTGCTTGCTGTTTT
>JAQZBX010056991.1:0-18060 GCA_029593785.1 Cabassous unicinctus
CACAAAAGTCACCCATAATCACAAGCAGTTTAGTTTGACCTTCTAGGTCCTGTGCATGTATACACACAACTGAGCATACATTTTCATCTGGTCAAGAACACACAAAATGTTACCATGCCTTTTCACACATCATGAGTATTTACCAATTCAAAGCCCCAAAGCCATTAGGTATTGTGATAACCAAGAATACATGACACCATCTCATTCAGGGGGAAAAAATACATTCCTGCCTTTCTTGGGGACAAAAATTTCCTAAGACAAAAATGGCAACAAGCCTCTATAGATATTGGCAGAGTTACAAATACTGCGCTCCCTTAATAATGCTCAATTTAAAATAAGACATAAAGCAACAGAGCTCAATAAGTATAATGCTTCAGTTTTAATTGTAATTAAAGCAATACAGATCAAAATGATGAGATACTCTTGTTTATCAGATTGACAAACTTTAAAAAACACATTCCTCATCAGCAATTCAAACACTGTTGGTAGAAGAAAAAAATAGTACACTTTTTCTTAAGCAATTTTGACCATGTGCTGAGAATCTTTGGATTTTTTATGTCCTTTAACTTGGTATTGCACCTCTGGGTATCTGCCTTAACATTGCAGACAAAAATGTGTGAACTGTCCCATACATGGAACAGTTCCTGGTACATGGTAGTCAGTAAATAGTTGTTGCATTCATAAGTTGCAACATTTAAAAAATTAACCAAGAAGTTAGAAACAAGTTTAAAATCTAGCAAGGGGGAAATGATGGGTTATTGTATAGTACAGCTACTGCAGGTGACATTTTGAAGAATTTTTAATGATATTGGGAAATTTGGGGAATGATATCTTAGGTTGAAAAAAAGTGTAAAAAGCAATTTGCCAAATTGTTGCTAGTGGTTATTGGTAGTTAAGAGGTTTTTTCCCCCCTAGATTTTACATAATGACTTTTTAAAAGATGATCAGTGATACAGTTTCAGCAAAAACATGATGATAAATCTTTCATACTTGAAGTTAACTCTTAGATATTTTTGTCTGTTCCTCACTTTAGAAAAATATATACGTGTATAATAACTATAAAGTTTAACCTATATGTGATCAACCCTTGTTTCATTTCAAATTCCTATCATAGCAAATGTTTCATAATAAACTCCACATTGTAGTTCTCTACGGGAATTGCTTTGCTCAATTTTCTTTTTGGTTCTAGTGTTTCTCAGCTTTTAGGTCAATTTACATTGAATCCAAGTTATTAAGTGAAGTCATTGGGCATGAATTTTTGAGAGATGCTTCTTTTATTTGCACAGGTGAAATTTAGGTTCAGGATATTTCCATGGAAAAGTTAAATATGATTGATAAGTAGCCTATCTTGTTAAAATCATAAACAAGATTTTAGTTGCTTGATGTATACATCCTTTGCTCCCTTACAGGAACATTTTTACATTTTTAAAGAAGAGTTTGCCAGTTACAACAAATATCAGTAAAGCAGATGATTATCCATTTTTGTTTTATCTAGTTTTCATAGAAGATTAATAGTCGACGTTTTGTAATCATTTACTGTTCTGCCTCAGTACCTGAGTTATTTGAGTTGTGATGTTTTAAAGTTTTGATGACAAACCCAAAAGGCACATTTTTTTTCAAACAGAATCTTTCTTCATGCTATATCACAGATTCAAAATTTAAAAAACTGATCATAGTTCCCAAGAATATTTTTTTTCTGTATAAACCACTTAATTTTTTAATCTTACATTTGGTGTATTTTTCCCCCAACCCACCCTGTTATTATTATTATTTTTTATATCATTTATATATGAACATGCATAAACAATAAGTGTATAGTAAAAGTTGTGAACTTACAAAGCAAACATGCATAACATCATACCAGGGTCTCATACATCAACCCACTACCAATACCTTGCATTATTGTGAGACATTTGTTACAAATGATGAAAGAATATCATCAAAATCTTACTACTAGCTATAGTCCTTATCTTACATTTGGTGTCTTTTTCTCCCAACCCATCCTATTATTATTTTTTAAATATATTTTTATGATAGAAATTGTAAATTTACAAAACAATCATGCACATTTGCAGAATTCTCATACAACACCCCTCTAGCAACACACCACACTGTGATGGCACATTTGTTACAGATTCTGAGATAATATCATCAGACTATTACCAGGTCCATGGCGTACATTTGGTACACTTTTTCCATATTCCCCCATTATCAACATAGTACATCTTTGGAATAGATGCATGAATATTACATAATTACTGTTAACCACAGTCCATAGGTCACTCCAGTTGTATTTTTCCCATGCTTTTCCACATTTCCACCACCCAGCAATAGTGATATACATCTGCTCTAGCTCACAAAGGACACTCTTGGATTTGTACCATCAACCACAATTCTCATCCACCTCTGGGTTTACTGTGTTATTCACGCCCTAGATTATTCTTTAACTTTGTTTCAATTGGCATTTACAACCCTAGACTACCCTTTTCGGCCACAGTCCAATTTATAAACTAGCTGTTACTCACTATAATGTGTTACCATCAACTCTATACATTTCCACACCTTTACAATAAAGTTAATTAAAACTTTTACATACATTAAACATCAAAAGTCCATCTCAGTCCTTCTCTTACCTCCTTTAAGAATCCATCACCTACCACCGGGTCTTGAAGATATTTTCCTATATTTTCTTCTAGAAGCTTTATGGTTCTTTTATATTTAGGTTTTTGATCCATTTTGAGTTAATTTTTGTATAAGGTGTGAAATAGGGGTCCTCTTTCCTTCTTTTGGCTATGGATATCCAGTTCTCTCAGCACCATTTGTTGAATGGACTTTTCTGCCCGAGCTGGGTGAAGTTCCCAAGAATATTTTTAAGAGTTTCAGGATTTTATAACAAGATATTTCATTTATATATTCTTCAGTTCTCCTATCATCAATTAAAAAAAAACAAACACAAAATTCCATACCGATATAGATGTGCCTTGCTTTTTTTGACTTGAAAAATATGGGGCCCAGTGAGCGTATATTAAAATGTAAATGTTTTATTGTCCGTAACGGCTGTATATATAATGAATTTTCAACAGAATCTGTTAAAATCCAAAAAATATATCCAAATAAATCATGTTATTTCTGGTAGATACTATTACCAAGATAAGATCTTGAAAGCAAACTCATTTATCTAGCAAGCTTTATGATGCACTGGGTAATTTAAGACTACTTACTGTCTGCTTTCTTTCTAGTGATAGAAAGTTGATTGCAGAAGGACCTGGGGAGACAGTATTGGTTGCAGAAGAAGAAGCTGCGCGAGTGGCACTTAGGAAACTTTATGGATTCACTGAGAATAGACGTCCCTGGGACTATTCACAGCCCAAAGAGAATTTGAGAGCAGAAAAGACCATCACTGCCAGCTAGCCAATCAAAGATGTGGCAACCTGAAATTTGTGAGCAAAACAATGAGATAAAGATGTTGAAAGCTAGACAGCTTTCAAATTATAAAGAAATATGTCTCATTGTCCATATATTGTGTTCCTAAAATTAAAGTGTTAACATGAGGTCACAGTTTTGTTTTGTCAGAAGGTTTTTTGTTTTTTTTTTAAATTTTTCAGGACATTTTTCCTAAAGTCCTTGATTTTATTATTGTGTATAATTCATACAGTTAGGTATGTTTTATTCCCCTTTAGCTTTGAGGTATCATAATTTGAATATATGTTTTTATGTGAGCTTTGCTGTAATACCAATAAAATGTTATTCTCTCTCTGGATGTTAAACTGTAGTTTAATTTGATATGCCCAGGAATTTTAGGAAGTTTATGAACTTTGCCTCTCTAATATGATGTTACTTTTGTTTACATAGTAATGTTATCCAACCTGACTTCAGAAATGCAAGGTGCAGATTATAACATTTTGACATATATTTACATTATCTCTAGATTCTGCCTAGTTTTAAAATTCTGTGGACTTTTAATATATTTCTTAGTTATTTCATTTCTCTAAAATACATAAATGGCAGAAGAGGTAAATTTTATGCTTTTAAGAAATTATCTTTTCTACAAAAACATGAAATTCAAAAGCAGCTTAAAATGTTGATGCTAATGCAAGTTTACTGTTGGAAGAATAATGGATGTATTTATAAATTCATTTAACATCCCATAGTCATCATAATAGCACTGTTATATTTTACTGTATTAATGGATTTAATGTAGTAGAGGACAAATCTTAATGTGTGTTTGTAGTTCTTTAGTTCTTTGTGTTCAGTAATCCTTCTCTACTGCAAATTCCCTTTGATTTATTTATTTTAAATTTACTGGCGACAGTAATCATTTTTAGTTTCCTGCCAGTATTCATTCAAGAATTAAGAGAAAAGTAGGATTTGGGAGTTGAGAAGAGAAAAAAAGGCAAAAATGTTAAAATGGGACAACATATTAGCCATAAAGTCTTTTTATAAAAAATAAAAAGTATTTCAGGTCTTTTGAGCCTCCTTTCTTGCGACTGGTTAAGAGAGAGGGACTTAAGTCATGTGTAAGAGAGCTTAAAGCTATCACTAGTAGAACAAAGACTGTTTTTAGAGGAGAAAGTTTGAGAAACTGTCACTTGGCTGAATTAGTAGGTTAAATGTGAGTTATTTCACCTTTCTTTTCTCCATCTCATAACATTCATATTATTCTGTGTCTTGAGAAGTGGCAGTTAACTCCAGGTCCTAATTATTGGACATAGTGATAGAGGACTAAACCCTAATAGTAAAGAGCCACTTCTGTGTGTTATCCACATGTAAACCTGGTTTGATAAGCATCTTACTGATGCCAGAGAAGAAGGGTGATCATAGAAAGTTTCAGGGAAGTAAATGATGATAAATGTTCTCTAATCATTTACTCATCGAGCATATGCAAAATGTCAAATTCTGCTTGAGAACTATCTTAATTCTTTTTTTTTTTTTAATTATCTTTTTTTTACTTTATTTTGTACATTTAATAATTGAAAATATAAACAATTAAAAACTAAAAAGTAAACACAGATGAATAAATATATACATTTCTCAATTAAGTGTACTAGAAACAATTTTTTTTGACTCGAACAATATGTTACACAATATATTTGGTTCATAGTAACACATTCATATAGTATTTGTCCTTTTGCTTCGCTCAATATAATGTCCTCTAGGTTCATCCATGTTTTCATATGCTTTATGACTTCATTTCTTCTTACAGCTGCATAATATTCCATTGTGTGAATAGACCACAGTTTATCCATTTGTCTGTTGATGGACACCTGGGTTCTTTCCAGCTTTTGGCAATGGTGAATAATGTTGCTATGAACATCGGTATGCAGATGTCTGTTCGTGTCACTCCTTTCAGTTCTTCTGGGTATATACCCAGTAGTGGTATTCCCGGGTAACATGGCAAGTCTATATTCAACTTTTTAGGAACTGCCAAACAGTCCTCCACAGTGGCTGTACCATTCTGCATTCCCACCAACAGTGAATAAGTGTTCCTATCTCTCCACATCCTCTCCAACACTTGTAATTCTCTGTCTTTTTAATACTGGATATTCTGATAGGTGTGAAATGATATCTCATTGTAGTTTTGATTTGCATTTCCCTAATCATGAGTGATTTTGAGCATTTCTTCATGTGTTTTTTTGCCATTTGTATTTCTTCTTTCGAAAAATGTCTATTCAAGTCTTTTGCCCATTTTTTAATTGGGTCATTTGTCTTTTTATTGTTGAGTTGTAACATCTCTTTATATATCCTGGATATTAAACCCTTATCAGATATGTGATTTCCAAATATGTTTTCCCATTGAGTTGGCTGCCTTTTCACGCTTTTGACAAAGTCCTGTGAGGTGCAAAAGTGTTTAATTTTGAGGCGGTCCCATTTACCTATTTTTCCTTTTCTTGCACGTGCTTTGGGTATAAGGTCCAAGAAATCACCACCTACTACAAGGTCTTGAAGATGTTTCCCTCCATTTTCTTCTAGTAGTTTTATGGTCCTGACTTTTATATTTAGATCTTTGATCCATTTTGAGTTGATTCTTGTATAGGGGGTGAGATAGGGGTCCTCTTTCTTTCTTTTGGTTATAGATATCCAGTTCTCCCAACACCATTTGTTGAAGAGACTGTTTTTTCCCATTAGCATAGACTTGGTAGTTTTGTCAAAAACCAGTTGACTGTATAGGTGAGGGTTTATTTCTGGGTTCTCAATTCTATTCCACTGATTAGTAGGTCTATCTTTATGCCAGTACCATGCTGTTTTGACCACTGTAGCTTTGTAATATGTTTCAAGGTCAGGTAGTGAAATTCCTCCCACGTCGCTCTTCTTTTGTAGAATGCTTTTGGCTAATCAGGTGTGCTTACCCTTTCAGATGAATTTGGTAATTGCCTTCTCTAATTCTGTAAAGTAAGCTTTTGGGATTTTGATTGGTATTGCTTTGACTCTGTAAATCAGTTTGGGTTAGATTGACATCTTACGATATTTATCATTCCAATCCATGAACATGGAATGTCTTTCCATTTGTTTAGGTCTTTTTTTATTTCTTTTAGCATTATTTTGTAGTTTTCTGCATGTAGGTCCTATAATTCTTTGGTTAAATTAACTCCTAGGTATTTGAGTCTTTTTGTTACTATTGAAAATGGAATTTTCTCTCTGATTTCCTCCTCAGGTTGTTCAGTACTAGTGTACAAAAACATTACTGATTTTTGCGTGTTGATCTTGTATCCTGCCACTTTGCTGAACTCATTTATTAGCTCAAGCAGCTTTGTCATGGATACTTCAGGATTTTCTAAGTACAGGATCATGTCATCCGCAAACAGTGAGGGTTTTACTTCCTCTTTTCCTATTTGGATGCCTTTAATTTTTTTTTCTTGTCTAATTGCCCTAGCTAGAACTTCTAGTACAATATTGAGTAACAGTGGTGACAGTGGGCATCCTTGTCTTGTTCCTGATCTTAGAGGGAAAGCTTTCAAACTTTCCCCATCAAGTATGATGTTGGCTGTAGGTTTTTCATATATGCCTTTTATCATATTGAGGAATTTTCCTTCTATTCCTATCTTTTGAAGTGTTTTTATCAGAAAAGGATGCTGGATTTTGTCGAATGCTTTTTCTGCATTGATTGAGATGATCATGTGTTTTTTTTTCCTTCAATTTGTTAATGTGGTATATTACATTGATTGATTTTCTTACGTTGAACCAGCCTTGCATACCAGGAATAAATCCCACTTGGTCGTGATATATAAGTCTTTTTATATGCTGTTGGATTCGATTTGCAAGTATTTTGTTGAGAATTTTTGCATCTATGTTCATTAGAGAGATTGGTCTGTAATTTTCTTGTAGAATCTTTATCTGGCTTTGGTATTAGGGTGATGTTGGCTTCATAAAATGTGTTGGGTAATTTGCCCTCCTCTTCAATTTTTTGGAAGAGTTTAAACAGGATTGGTGTTAATTCTTTTTGAAATGCTTGATAGAATTCACCTGTGAAGCCATCTGGTCCTGGACTTTTCTTTGCTGGGAGATTTTTGATGATGGATTCAATCTCCTTAAATGTGTTTGGTTTGTTAAGTTCTTGTATTTTTGTAGCACCAGTGTAGGTTGGTTGTGCGTTTCTAGAAATCGGTCCATTTCATCTAGGTTGTCTAGTTTGTTGGCAGATAGTTTCTCATATTATCCTCTTATGATTCTTTTTATTTCTGTGGCGTCATTTGTAACTTCCTCCCTTCCATTTCTGATTGTATTTATTTGCATCTTCTCTCTTTTTTTCTTTGTTAGTCTAGCTAGGAGTTTGTCAATTTTATTGATCTTCTCAAAGAACCAGCTTTCGATTTTGTTGATTTTCTCTATTGTTTTTCTGTTCTCATTTTCATTTATTTGTGCTCTAATCTTTATTATTTCTTTCCTTCTGCTTGCTTTGGGATTGGTTTGCTGTTTTTTTCCTAGTTTCTCTAATTGTTCAGTTAAATCTTTGAGTTTAGCTCTTTCTTGTTTTTTAATATAGGCATTTAGGGCTATAAATTTCCCTCTCAAGACTGCCTTCACTGTATCCCATAAGTTTTGATATGTTGTGTTCCCATTTTCATTTGTCTCGATATATTTACTGATTTCACTTGCAATTTCTTCTTTGACCCAACAATTATTTAGAAGTGTGTTGTTCAGTCTCCACACATTTGTGAATTTACTTTTTTTTTCCTGTCTATTATTAATTTCTACTTTCATTCCATTATGATCTGAGAAGGTGCTTTGTATAATTTCAATCTTTTTATATTTATTGAGAGCTGCATTGTGACCTAGCATGTGGTCTATCCTGGAGAAGGATCCATGGGCACTTGAGAAGAATGTATACCTGCTGAGTTTGGATGCAGTGTTCTGTATATGTCTGTTAGGTCTAACTTGTTTATCATATTGTTCAAGTTTTCTGTTTCCTTGTTGATCTTCTGCCTAGTTGTTGTATCTTATGATGTGAGTGGGGTGTTGAAGTCTCCAACAATTATTGTAGAAATGTCTGTTTTTCCCTTCAGTTTTGCCAGAGTTTGTCTCATATATTTTGGGGCACCCTGGTTAGGTGCGTAGATATTTATGACTGTTATATCTTCCTGGTGGATCGTCCCTTTTATTAATATATAATGGCCTTCTGTATCTCTTATAATTTTTTGCATTTGATGTCTGTTTTGTCTGATATTAGTATAGCTACCCCTTCTCTTTTCTGGTTACTATTTGCATGGAGTATCTTTTTCCAAGCTTTCACTTTCAGCCGGTTTGTATCCCTGGGTCTAAGGTAAGTTTCTTATAAGCAGCATATGGATGGCTCATATTTTTTTATCCATTCTGTCAGCCTGTATCTTTTGATTGGGGAGTTTAATCCGTTCACATTCAGTGATATTACTGTAAATGCACTATTTACTACTTCCTCCGTTTTATTCTTTGGTTTTCATATGTCATCTTGTTTTTGTCTGTCTGTTTACTCTTTTGGTTATCCTTTCTGCTATTCTTTCATCTATACTCTTCTCCAAGCCTCTCTCGCCTGTCTTTTTCTTTCAGGTTCTAAGGCTTCCTTTAATATTTCCTGCAAAGGTGGATTCTTTTTTGCAAACTCTCTTAGTTTCTGTTTGTGAATATTTTATACTCACCTTCATATTTAAAGGACAGTTTTGCTGGATAAAGAATTCTTGGCTCGCAGTTTTTCTCTTTCAGTTTCCTAATTGTATCATGGCACTGTCTTCTCGCCTGCATGGTTTCTGAAGAGAAATCTGTGCTAAGTCTTACTGGACGTCCTTTGTACATGATTGTTTGCCTCTCTCTTGCTGCTCTGAGAATTTTCTCCTTATCTTTGACATTTGACATTCTGAGTAGTATGTTTCTTGGCGTAAGTCTATTTGGGTTTATTCTGATTGGGGTACGGTGTGCTTCTTGGACATGTAAGTTCATTTCTTTGTGAGAGTTGGGACATTTTCAGCTATTATTTCCTCAAATACTCTTTCTGCCCCTTTTCCCTTCTCTTCTCCTTCTGGAACTCCCATGACATGTATGCTGTTGCATTTTGTGTTGTCATTCAACTCTCTGAGCCCCTGCTCAATTTTTTCCATTCTTTTCTCTCTCTGTTCTTTTCTGTCTTCGTCTTCGGTATCACTTATTCTTTCTTCTATCATTTATAGTCTGCTGTTGTATGCCTCAAATGTGTTTTTGATCTCACCTATTGTGTCTTTCATTCCCATGAGCTCTGTTACTTTTCTGTCCAGGATTTCAAATTCTTTGCATTCGCTCAGTGTCTTCTTGATGTCATTTATCTCTTTAACTATATTGTCTTTCAACTCACTAATTTGATTTTGGAAATTTGTGCTCATTTCGCTGATTAGTTCTCTCAAATTCTGCATCTCTTCTGGGACTTTGATGTATTCCTTTTTTTGGGCCATGTCTTCTGTTTTCTTAGTATGGCTCGTAATTTTTTGCTGGTGTTTAGGCATCTGGTTAGGATGTAGTTTACTTAGATGCTCAATCTCTTTCTCTTTTATAGGGATTTAGTGGCAGGAGGCTGTGAGTTACCACAGTTCTTTGATTTTTGGCTCGGCCTGGATTGTTCGGATTGTCCTGCTGGTTGCTCAAAACTGGGCACTGTACCCAGTAATTGGTTGTAGAGTCGCTTCCTCAGGCCTTGGGCAGGAGGCTATAGAGGCCAGGAAAAGCCTCTCCTACTTATTTTTAATTTTCTTATGTGCACTTCCTTGGTCTGCCAGGAGATGCCACTCTTTGGCAGCTCTCAATTCAATGCCTGGTGGGTCAGTATTTGTTGTAACACAGACCAGATCAATGTGCTAGAGCTTGCTGTCTGGAGGCTAGGAGCCTTGTAATTCAAACTTTCTCTGAGATAGTTCTCCAGCCTTCTCTGGCAGCCCCCTCCCTTTTCCCAGCTAGGAAATATTTCCACTCAACAGTCAGTCCCTGTCAGTAGAGAAGGAGATTGGGAGGGTTGTATGTCTTTAGCCCCTTGCAGGCTCCAAGGGGAACAATGGCGCAGCCCCACCCGGCCTGGAAGGGCTCCTGGGACACAGCAGACCAAACCTGCCAGTCAAAAGCCCAGTGAGCCCCAGGCTGCGTCCCTCTCTCCCCTCTTCTGTGGAGTCCTCAACAATTAGTCCAGATTAGAAGAGGGAGCTTGTGAGTTTTGGATCTCTCCAGTCCTTTGCCAGCTCCCAGGGCAAACCACCGTGTGGTCCCCACCTGGCCTGGAAAGGCCTGTGGGGCACAGCAGCCCAAATTTGTGGGTCAGAACCTGAGTCAGCCTTAGGCTGTGTCCCTCTCTCTCCCCTTTCCTGAGGTGGTAGATCCCTGGAGCACCCTTTGTCTGTAGTCGCTGGCCCAGAGGCCCGAGATTTCTAAAGAGTCTAAAGAGTGGGGGAGGGTGCTGGCAGCAGCCGCTGCTGCTGGTTCCAACTCACTGTTCTGTCGTCGCAATTTCCCTCTTTTGTCTCTCTCTCCTGTGGGTGGTGTACAGCCTTCACCTGCTGTCCTAAACCCTAGAAGATCTTTTTCGGGGCTGTTTCAGCCTGTCCTCTAGCTATTTTTCTGGAGAAGAGATTCCCGTGTCTTACTAGTCCGCCATCTTCCTGGAAGTCTCTTTAATTCTTTTTTAGGTGAATGTTCTTTCTTAAATTTTTTAGAGAATTCAGGTGTAAACTTAGTAATCCTGTTTTTTATTTTTATGCTCATAAGTTGTGCTGATAATGTGATCCCTAATTTCTTCTGCTCAGGGCACTTTGCAGGACCTTAACCTCTAAGATTGGAGAGTAACTATCCTTACCCTTAGGTTTTCTTACCCTTAAGGTTTTCAAGCTTTTGAGCTTTGAATACTTCTAGATTTATAATGGAACAACTGTAGGTCTAGTTCATAAAATCTCCTTTGCAATTGAAGAGATCCATCTCTTGCATAAAGAATGTGATTTTAACACATTTCTAAGTAGTCTTCTTTAAATTGTTAAATTATACTTTTTTAAAGCACAAAAGAGAATATGATGATGGATTGGAATGTAGAAACAATTATTAAATGTATTTTTGTAGTTCCATATGAAATAGCTTGGATCTCTGGGCCAAATATTTAATTTGTTAGTATTCAAAGAGAGTAAATACTACCCAAGATTGATGTATAGGCAAGAGGACCTTGTGGGTACGAGGATGTCATCAAAGGGAGCATGTGACCAAAATCATTGAGTGGCCATTTGGAGGACAGGCTTTTTGAAAAATTGATAAGAAATGTTGAGAAGAAAGTTATGACCATAAGGAAGGTGTTGGGATATAAAAGCACTTCAACTGAACTGGTGCCAGAGAAAAATACCAAATGCGTTTCCTTTGAAATTCTGATAGCCTGTTTCCACTTTTACCTACTGTCCAATTCCCTAAGCCCAATGTAAGGAATTTGCCAAAAGTTCCTTAGCCAAAAATGTAAGATTAATGTCTACAGACTCAATTACATAAATTCCATGCCTTCTATTTAGTTCATACTATATTTCTACTATATGCATATAAATATTAGTGACTATTATTCTCAAAGTGTTTTTATAGTCATGAGAAAGTGAACTATTACTCAAAACTGGACTCCAAGTAAGAATGGAATAGGGGCTTTTATGTTCAGCAGTGATTGATATTGGCCACAAGATGGTGTTCTAATCATTTCACAGTTAAGTAGTATGAAAAGTGCCATCATGGGGAATACGGCATTTTCTACATATACAGGAAAGATTGTATATGTACGTGGCAAATGCTTACAGTGGAATATGACTTTTCAGGGCCCCTTACAGTGTTATTATTATGTGGATATGTCTGCATAAGCTAGCAAACTTTTCTCCCCTCACGTCAGGATGTGGTAAGTTAAGAATCTGATATATGAACAATTCACTTCTGATGCCAAGGGATGGTAGTTATAATTCTTGTATGTTTACTGGAAAGAGGGAAAAGGGCAGGGCTGCCATAGATAAAATTTTTTAAAGGCAATTTTTTTTGCCCCTTAATATTCCTTCTTCCCTATATTTCTTTATGATGGGAGAAAACACTGCAGAGGCAAGGGAATCCTAGTGTCAGCCTTGACACTTCTTAAACCAGATGTGGACTTTGTTCCCAACATTCCCCAGCTGAGGGGTGCCCCACTGGAGGATGCTCAGCTGGCAGCTTGCTGCTCAAGGTCTGGATCTCTAGGTCCACTTTGTTTTTCCTCCCCTCAACTGACCCGTGTATCATCTTTCCAAACCTCAGTTTGTTAAGACCCTCTATCACTATCCCCTAGGACCTAGAGCTATGGCTCTTAAATTTGGGTAACAGACCCCAATTGAAAGCCACAGTTCTCTCTAGAATACCAAGAATGGTTGTTAGGTTTAGTCCCATCCTTCAAACTAAACATTTTTTCTGGGAGAAAATTAATGCAATCAAAAAGTCACAACTGTAAGTACACATGCTCCTCAAAAAGAAAGCTTTCTAGGCACTGGCAGTGTCTGCTTTCCATTAATATTTGTTTGCTCTTTTTCATTTACTTGGCTGCCTATTAGTGCTCACTAATATCAGAAGACCAATGATTTTATTTTTAAGGCAGTACCCGGGATTGAACCCTCGACCTTGTACATGGGAAACAGGTGCTCAACCACTGAGCTACATCTGCTCCCCAATAAGAGTTAGTTTTTTTTTGTTTGTTTGTTTTTAGGAGGTGCCAGGGATTTGAACCTGGGACCTCGTACATGGGAAGCAGGTGCTCAACCACTTGAGCTACATTCACTCCCAGAAGACCAATGATTTTAAGAAAAATTTCTGGGATAAAAACAATTGAGAAAATTGAAAAGATTAACTTCCCCCTGCAATTGAGGAAGAAATCTCATTTGATTATTTGCAGAATATACCATTTTACTAGAGGTATTACTAAATACCTAATAGAGGTATTAGGTATTGCAAAATGCTCTATTGTCATCTGGGTTTTTTCCACAGAAGATTTGAGTAACAAGGTAATTAACAGCTAGAAATGGATCTCTATTGTTAAATAGGGGAGGAAGGGCTTTCCTGACTTTGATACTTCCTTTACATAAACTATTGACATCAGCACCTACATACCAAGGCAACATGTCAGTGAGGGCCAGGAGACATTTATCAATAGATTATGTAGTTAATAAACATAGTCAAAAATCAGGTAACCATCAATTAACTAACTTGAAAATGATGTCCATCATTTTCAAAATGAGGCTCCTCACTACCTGCCACTAGGGCTCAGTTCTTGGTCCTAGGATTTTTTCTTGTCTAGAAAAGACAGGCACAAAGGCCTGCCACCCTTCACTGTATCTTCAGTAGCTAGGATTACAAACTTCAGAGGAAGAAGATAAAGCACTAAGAAAAACTCACTCCTATCTTGCTACCTAATATTCAATAATTTAATCTGCAAATACTAACAATGTACTTGGTATCATATAGAACAGCAAGGGACCATGTTGCTCATTAAAATCACAACATACACCTCCCCTTTTCTTCAAAATTTGGGAGGCAAGTCTTAATTGAGCAGTCTGGAGGATCTCCAAAGAAATGGGGCTTTAGAGTTAGTGGTGCCAGCCACTCTGGCCTCTCAAAGTGGACTCCCGGTGGGCAAATGACAGTGTCATTCAGCATTCACGGGAGGTTGAGGACATAGAAGTCACCCACCAGCTTAACTAACCCTCATCTCCCTCCCACCAGTCATCACTGACCAGTCCTAGGAAGAGGACATTTGCTACTCTGCTGGCTCCTAGCAAGTCCCAGCCATCCCTACCTCAGCTTCTTAGACCCCTTTCCATAGAGCTCGTGTCATTCAGTCTTTCGTTTTCAGGAAAACAAAAACTTACCAGTACAAAAGCCACTCCCTGTGTCTCTGTGAAGTACTTTTCAGGTCGCCTATCATTCTTTTTAGGACAGACTCAAAGGCCAAAAATACATATAGTTTTCAACTTATTTGGGTCGATGCCTACTAGCTTGTGTTTTCCATTGTGTCTCAGGCCAAATTCAAAGTACCAATCTCATTATGTGTCAGATGAGTGACTTCACTGGCTGTCCTCAGTGTTCCTTCGACTACCATTTTGTTATTTTAGGAAAGTTGCAGGCTGTCTTCTGTTCAAACTCAGTGTCTTAAATTGATTTGTTTCACTCAAGGAAAGGAGTTTTCATAAATTAGATCTTTTTGATGTAAGACAGTAGAGGACTCATTGACTTAAGTGTGTCAAAAGGTAAAAATTAAATGAGATAAAAAGTAATTTCAGAAACTTTCTCCAGTCCTGAGATTATATACAGGTTCCAAAGGTCAGCAAGTGTCAGAATCTGGATGTCGACTGGTGAGGAAGGGGTAAAGATGAGCAAGCTGGAAGAATCAAGTAAAAATATAGAGAAGGTATGTAGTCTGGGAATCTTGATATGATGATTTTCATGAGAATGTTCCAAGTTCTGTATACCAAATTTAAAACTTTACTAGTACATCAAGAGGCATTGAGAAATGTGCCCAGTAAAACATGACCAGTTTATACTATTGGGGAGTGGGCCATCTGTATCATAGAATAGGGCCATTCTGTTAGGCAATGAAGGGCAAACTCCTCTGGTCCTTTCTGGAAGGAGTACTGCTCAAGGCAACTTTTAGGTCTTGTCTTGAATTCACACCCCCTTTGTCCTACTTTCCTATTTTGTAAATACATTTGCAATTGTGAGATACTTTGCTGTGCTCTCCCTTCCAAGGCTAAATTCCTTAGGCAAAGAATGTATTTCTCTCTCTATCCTTCAGTACTTGGTACTTAGGCACTTGAATGAATGAATGGAGTATAATTCTGGGATTTCTGCCTAAACTATTCCTATCTTAAATGGGATCAGAAAACTAGAGAACATGATAAAACAGGCTCTAAGAGGCATTATTAGTAAGTCTGCTAGCATACAGGTGGCCTGAGGTAGCCCTTTCAAAGTAATTTTTGGCATTTACTCTTATGTAGGTAAAATAGTTACTTTCTGTCTTCTCCATTCGCCAAAGTACAGTTGCCAACACTAAAGCCCAACCAACTTGACCTATCAGAATGACAGATCAGAATTACAAATGGCAAATTGGTGGAGTGCTGAATGTGATTTTAATGTATGGTTAAGGAGTGATGAGTAGACAAAGAAAAATATTTTTAAGTTTTGATAAGACATCTTTTAAATTGTTTTGATTTAGATAAGCCTACTCCAAACAAAACAAAAACACAAACCAAAAAACAGGCAAATCAGAAGTGGTGGGCTTAGGACTGTGATGGTTGCTTATGAGTTCAAATTAGAAAGTTATCCCCTGCAAAAAAAAAACAAAAACAAAAAAACCTTGTCATTTCAAAAAACAAATACTCCAGCCTATCACCAAAATAAAACACTCACTGTCCACTCAAGATTTCCAAAATATACTAGTATCCAGCAACTTCTTTCTACACTTGCTGCAAAATCCCTACCCTTTTCTGAAACTATTCAGTCATCACTGTAGGTGTGAAATGCCAGTGAGATTAGAACTGGGATTACCACAATAGTTATTTCTTTGAAGCAATCTGTAAACTGAGAAGTTGTGAACCAGAGAGAGCATTAGATAATGATTGCCAGGTTTGCAGGAAAAGGAAAGGAAAAGTCCAGGGGCTTTGAATTTTCTGCTTTTTGCCTAAGCACAAAAGTTCCTTTTAGAAGCGGTCCACGTTTTGTTTTTTTGAGGTACCCAGGGCCACCTCATATGTGGGAAGCTGGCACCAGCCACACCGGCTTCTCTGAAGGTTTTTTTTGCTTGTTTTCCTTGTAAGCCGGAGCGAGCTACATTGGCTTCCCTGAAGGTTTTTTCACTTGTTTTCCTTGTTTTTCATTTTTGTTTTTTCAGGAGGTACCAGGAACTGAACCCGGGACCTCCCGTGTGGGAGGCAGGAGCTCAACTGCTTGAGCCACATCCACTCCCCAAGTATTTTTTTAAAAGGCCTCATTTCTTTTGTTGTATTTTCAAATAGTAGAGAAACAGCATTTTTCTTTTTACTACTTATAACACTTTATTTTTTACTTCGTACAAAATACAAAAATGCAGATCCAAAGAGTACAGACCAGTGATGACAGGCACACTGCACAACAGCAAACCTTGTCTAGCAAGACAGTTTTTTAAACTTTTTTAGTGAATACATGCATCATATAAAACAACAACAACAAAAACACACAGAGAGGCTAGAGATTTAGCTATTTCTACCCCCAAAATAATGCTTATTGCCAAGACTCTGGATGGGGGGAAAAAGAATTAAAAAGGCAAATAATATTTGTTCCATAAAAAAGTCAAAGCTACCATAAAATGTCCTCCCCCTCCCCCAGCCCCATGTCACACTGATTAAATTTCTTTTGATAAGCCACACAAAAACAAAACAAAACTCCTAACCTGGACAGTAAATACTCAAGAGGGTTTTTAAACTAGGTAACCATTCAGTAGTTTAAAGAGTCTTTTAGACATTTTGAAGCCTTTCTATTTATTTCTCAGTACAGTGTTCCAGCCATCCTGCCCTTCTTTCCCTCTGAAACATCCCAGAACAGAAATGTTTGTATCACTGAGTCTCTGTTCCTAAGAACTAGTTTTGCAAAAGAAAGTAATGTCCAAAAATATTTAACAGAACAATGAAAGATGTAGGAAAGGAGACTTTTCTTCGTAGCAAAGTAGTCTTTGCATGGCATGGTTCTTTTGTATATTCTTCAGGGTTTGTTTATCTGCCCCATGAATAAGACAGCACCTATAGAATTAAAGAAAAAAAAAACAACAGAAATGCATAACTCTATGAAAGAATAATCCTTAAAATAAAATGAAAGTCTCCAAGCCACGTTTAGCCTATTGCTCTCAAGCAGAGCTCTCTGCAATAATAGAACTTATTATTCTGCAATAATGCAATAATGGAAACAGTCTATATATATATATTTTTTTTTTTTATAAAATTCATTTTTTTTTTAAAGATTTATTTATTTTTTTATTTATTTATCCCCCCATTGCTGCTTGTGCTGCTGTGTCCATTCACTGCATGTCTTCTCTGTGTCTGCTTATCTCCCCCTTGCTGTGAGGTCTTGCCGCATCAGCCCACGACGCCGGCGCGAGCCGGCCTGCCCTCACAAGGAGGCGCCGGGAAGCCAACCCGGGCCTCTCATATGGTAAACGGGTGCTCTATCCATTGTGCCACACCCGCTTCCTGCCGTGAGGTTGCTGCATCAGCCCACTGCACCGCTCAGGCCGGCGTGCCCTCACAAGGAGGCCTCGCGAACCTGGGCCTCCCATATGGTAAACGGGGGCTCTATCCATTGAGCCACACCCGCTTCCCCAGTCTATATTTTCATTGTCCAATCTAGTAGCCACTAGTCTCATGTGGATATTGAGCCCTTGAAAACACAGCCAGTTTAATAAGAAACTAAATTTTATTTCATTTTATTTTTTGAATTTTCAATTTTAGTTCATGTTAAGTTAAATAGTCACATGGGGCTATAGGCTCCTATATTGGACTGTTCAGTTCTGGACCACACTTTAATTATGACTTTAAAGCCACAACGAGATAAAAGCATAAGGACCTACCTTATATTATT
>JAQZBX010056992.1:0-18065 GCA_029593785.1 Cabassous unicinctus
ATTGAAAAAGAAAGATGTACAGAAAAAAAAAAACATTTAAGAAGTTTTGCTGTATTAAGGCAATCCCTTTTAGCATTTTCTCTAAAGACTGAAGTAAAGATTTAAATTGCTCTTCAATTATTATAAATGCCAGACTCATATTTCATTGCATGCAACAATGAGCCAAGGCATGGAAACTTGGTTTTGTATAAATAATGCAAAATTTTGAGGTATCACTAATTTGTGTCACTGTGAATCTTTGCTGATAGCATAACCTAAAAAAAAGTGCATCTTCTTTTGTTATCTTCAATTCAGAGATTCTGAGTACAATTGTGCAGGGTATGTCCTGCACAAAATAAGCATGAGTCAGAGTTGAAGTCAGCCTGAAGTTAGCTCTCCAAGCCTTGGGGCCCTGGCATGAGCCTCACACTCCCCCTCATCACACACTACTAAGAAGAACTTTTTCTACCTTCTCCACCCAGAGAAGAAGACTTTGCGAAATGTATGCATAAGCAAAGGGCCTAGCTTCTCTTTTTTTCTCTAGCATAATTCTTTCTCTATCTAAAATTTTATTACATTATTTTTTTAATAAAAGGAATGGTGTTTTATTTGTCATTTCCCCATCTTCTAGCACAGTCCCAGGGTCTTAGTAGACACTGAATTAATGTTTGTTGAATTACCGAAACTGGGAGACCACGGAGTATGGTACTTTTAGTTCAACACCAAGGCTTTGCACAATTGCAGGGAGTGCCATTAACATGAAATGTTATGTAAATGGCACCCCCTGGAGTTGCGTAGCACTATCATAAAGCTTTACATGGACTCCTAAATTTATAAGGGTGTATGGTAGCATATAAAGATTAATTTATCAAAGAACAATTATTGCAATTAACAGATGATAAAGCAGTTTGTATGCACACTATCTCATTTAATCTTCATAGTCAGCAAGATTTCTATCACTATTTTTAACATTAATTAAGAGTTCAGTTAACTTCTTCCCTAAAATCAAACCACCAGTATTTTTCAGAGCTAAAATTCAAACACAATCTGAAGCCAAGGCATATAATCTTACAAAACATCTTTTATATAGATATTTGAAATGATTTTATGATTTTAGAGAATTAGAGGTCTATATATAAGTGAGTCCTAAAGGAACAGATTTGTCATGACAATTTCTCTAAAAACAGGCATTTAAGTAATCTTTCGATTAGTAAAATACAGGATATCTAAAATTGTGACATCTAAAAGTGTACAAAAATATATTTTTTAGTAAAACAATAAAGTATTGGAATATTCATTACAGTTAGTTTTTAACACAAAGCAAAACAAACTAAATGAAACAAATGACCACCACCTAAGGCACATCGGATTTTAGCTTGCTGGATGAACATTTAGTAAAGATACCAAAAGGAGGGAAAAGCATAAGAGATTAAGTTAGCATACTAATTATTATAATATTTATGAAGTATATTTAAGAAAGTACTTACTTTCTTTCATGTTGTCCCCTTTGACCCCATTTTACAGATGATAAAAGAACTCAGAGAAGATTAATTACTCCTAAAAGGTGATGGCACCGGTAAGAGGAAGCATATGAAGACTTGTACACTGTCCTTCTGATTCTAAATCGACATCAATATCTATTTCATCAAGAATATCTTTGCTGTTGCAGAATGAGCAAATGAAATATGTTTTATAAGGCAGATTAGGGTTTTTTTAATTTTATTTTTAAAGAAGCTTTAAATTACACAAGTGATACATTGAAAATACAGTGGGATTCCCGTATACCCCACCCCTCACCCTCCCACACTTTTCCTCATTAACAACATCTTTCATTAGTGTGGTACATTTGTTACAATTGATGAATGCAGTTTGAAGCATTGCTGCTAACCATGGTCAATAGTTTACATTATGGTTTACACTTTGTACTACACATTTTTATAGGTTTTGACAAAATATATAATGGTCTGTATCCATCATTGCAGTGTCATTCAGAACAATTCCAATGTCCCAAAAATGCTCCATGTTACACCTTTTCTTTCCTCTCCTTCCCCTCAGAACCTCTGGTGGCCACTGCCTTTATACCAATGTTACAATTTCTTCCAGTTAAGATAGTAATGTCTACTTTAGTCCATAGTTGCATTCCCACCTTATGTTTGTTCATTCCTCAGTGGTGATGTCCATTCTGTTTCTGATTAAGAGATGGCTTAGATTCCATGGAACAGATGGATGGAACTGTCTTGCTTGCAGTTGTAGATACTCTTTTTTGGGGGGATAGGTATTGTCCATCATCATCATTTTGTTAGTTGTCCTCGGTGAGTCCAATGAACTAGAGAGTGGGTGTTGGCTGCAACTCTGCTGAGATTCAGGACACAACTGGCATATGAACAGCCAGAATATTTGTTTCTGGTACATATATTTAACAGATATAGTTATGTTCAAATAAAAGGGGCAGAAGAGCCACGTGTAGGGAAATTATAAATGAGTCTAACGCTATTATACTGAGGAACATATATTCCAAGGTAAGGCCCACTGACAAGGGTGCCAAATTCTGAGATTGTGTGCCCTGCCTATAGCATCTAGATGTCTCTAGAGCTCTCAGGAGCTCCCCTACTTGAGGAACTGTTTACTGTGGTAGTCAATGAGATTCTCCTGAGACGTGCATAAGCATAACCTCTGGAATGACCTCCTGACTCACTTTGAAATTTCTTAGCCATAAAAATGCATTTGATTTAATATTTCCCCCTTTTGATCAAGGTCTTTTCCAAATGCATTGCTAGTTGGTGCTTGGTAATAATCCCTTGGTGCCAGAGATGCTCATCCGCAGGAGTCATGTCCTACACAGAGGGGAAGGGAGTGAGTTTATATGTTGAGTTTGACTTAGAGTAAGGCCACATTTGAGCCACAAGAACGCTTTCAGGAGATAACTCTTAGGCAATATATAATACTAAGCTAAGTTTCAACTTTACAAGAATGAGGTTCATAAGTACAACCATCAATATCAAGGGCCCGGTGTATTGGTCTGTCCACCTTCACTAGGCACTGCCCATGTACTCTAGGGACTCTTGCCACTCTATTAGAGACTGTAGCAGGACTTCCCAGAATGGGAATTCAATTTTCTTTTGGTTATTTTGTGGGTCTCCACCCATTGAGACAATAACCCATGACCACTTAAACATATTTATATTCCACAAAGGCATGCCTCAGGTGCACCCTTCCCTATACATCCCCCATCACTGACACCCTGCACCAGTGATCTGCCCCACCACAGTTGTGACCCATTTGCAATCCAAAACCTTCCCCAAAACAAAGCCAAAGAAATAAATGAATAAAAATAATAATAATAGAAAACAAATAAAATAAAGACATAGTCCTGCTTTCTTCTCAATTAGAGAGACAAGAATCCCTCAAGAACTTAAGCAGTGACTAATAAAAGAAAACAGAACAATATGTCAAACCCTCAATATTAATGCATGTAACTTTGAACCTTATTCAAACTGGTTACCACAGTTTCCAAGAGGAGGGGAAGGGAAGAATAGAATAGATGGAACATAAGGCATTTTTAGGGCATTGGAATTGTTCTGTATGATCTGGCATTGATGCACACAATTATAACTTTTATCAAAACTTATTAAAGTGTATGTATTAGTCAGTCAAACATGTGCTGATGAAAAGTACCAGAAATCAGTTGGCTTTTATACAGGGTATTTATTTGGGATAAAAGCTTACAGTTACAAGGCCTTAAAGGGTCCACCTCAAGGTTGCTTTTACAGTAAAATCAGTTGCCACGTGTTGAAGCAAGATAGCAGGTGATATCTGCAAGGGTTTAGCCTTCCTTTCTCTCAACTACAGGCTGGCATAGGGCTTGTTTCTTTCTTGGCTCAGTTGTAAACCATCAGGCAAATGGCTCATCTCTCTTCCCGGGGCCTCAGGGTCAAAGTTCTCTCCTCTGCCATGTCTATGGAGCTCTCTCTCTCTTCTTGTGTTTTCTTCTGTGTGTCTTCTTGAATGAGTACCCGTTTAGCAGCCCAACTAGAGGGCAGGGACTCAACCCTAAGTCAGGCCCTACTGACATGGACAAATCAAAGCTCTAATTTTTTACCAAGTAAACTTAAAATCTTTGAATTTAATACAATCAAAGGGTATCACACCCAGAGGAAGAGACCAGTTTACAAACATAATTTTTCTCTTTTTTGGGGATTCATAAATAATATGAAAATGTCACAGTGCACAATGCAAAATGTAATCCGTAATGTAAACCACTGACCTTGGTTAGAAGCAATGCTTCAATATTTATTCATCAATTTTAACAAATGTATCACACTCATGTAAGATGTTATCAATAGGAGAAAATGTGAGAAGGGGAGGTGGTGGGGTATAGGGAAATCTCCTATATTTTCCACATGACTTTTTTGTAACCTAAAGCTTCTTTGAAAATAAAAAAAGATTAAGACACTGGGGGAACATACTGAAAAAATTGTCACTGTACATAAAAGCTAACATATTTTATGGTGATGAAAGACAGATTAGTTTTTTAATAGCAAAGATGCCTATCAAGAGTTGGGGAATTTCATCTATTTGAATTATGACTAGAAATTTTATATTGATCAAAAAAAACAACTGATATTAAATTATCTTGCTGACTTTTCATGTCCTAGGAGACAGTGGAAGTAACAAAGGTTACTGCTCTTCTAAACTTAATTATTACCAAAAAGAATTTATTGATGGAATGAAATGGCAGGAGATTTAGAAGGAAGTATCTTGTTATGTTAGCCAAGGGAAGGAATATAAGGCCTGGTCTTGCATACATCTTGGACTTAAGGGAAACTGTATTCTAGATGTTTAAGGGAAAAGAAGGATTATTGCTATAAGCAGATATACTAAAATGCAAGTTATTTCAATTAAAGAGAAAATGTAATAATTATGTATGATCCTAATAAGGATAAACCATTAGGGAAGAAGGCATCTAAAATATGGCTCCTCGGGGAGGTTTTTGAAAATTCCAGGTAAAGGACATATGCACAAAAGGCAAAAGGAAAATATAAAAAGAAAAAGAAAAACTCTCAAGTTTATGGCAATGCTTTTAAAAGGTGTTGAAAGGCTAGTCGTGCGTGAGTCGAGGTTCTATATAAAACTCAGGAGAAGCAACAACATAAAGGGCATTTACAAGTATATTTAAAGATAGAAAAAAGGAAGAGGAAAAGAACCTGGTGGCAGTATTACAAAACTAGTATAATGTGCTTCTATTACTATTGCACAGTCATCATGGTAATATATGTATATTGGTGGAATGAGGATACATCAGTGGGTGACAGAAAATAAGCATTACTTATAAATGCTAGTCAAAACTGGCATAGACAATTGAATTAATGAGGGACATAATTTCAAGTTAAGGAAATTTAATGAGGTAGGATAGTAACCGGTATGAGTACAAATCTTCAGTTTGTATCCTAATACTTCTCATGAGTTATGAAAATTTCAGTAACTCAGTGTAGCTTTCTGTGCAGCAGTTTCTTCTTCTATAAAATGAATGGCATCAGTTCCATGATACTGAGAGGGAAAAATGAATATTTAGTAAGCAACCATCTGATATTTAGTCCTTGTACACATGTAACCTTCAATTACTTTAACTACTATTATTATGAGACTTGAAGTCCTTGAAAGTAAAATCTATGCCTAGCTCCATCCCCAACTCCAAATCCAAAACACTTTGGACTTAAATAAATATTTGATGAATCAACAATCAAACAAAAATCAAAATAATACAAGAGAATTTAGCTGTTTTAAATGAATTAAAGATATTGGGTTGACTAATTATATCCCTGGGGGGAAAATCTTCAGCTCTGATCATGGATCCAAGGTTAGTAATTGCTATGGATTGAAATGTGTTCCCCAAAAATCCATGCTCAAGTTCTAACCACTAAGTCTGTGAGTGAGGCCTTATTTAGAAACAGGGTCTTTGAAGATGTTCTTAGTAAAGATGAGGGATTAGAATGGGCCTTAATCCAAGATGACTGGTATTCTTATAAGAAGGGGAGAGTTGGACAGAGATAGAAGGGAGAACACCATGTGATGGCTGAGACAGAGAATATCATGGATTGCCAGCAAGCCACTGCCAAGTACAAGTAGAGAGGCACGGAATAGATTCTCCCCTACCACCTTCAGAGGGAGCACAGCCTTGCCGATGCCTTGATTTTGGATTACTAACCTCCAGAACTGTGAGACAATACAATTGTATTGTTTGAAGTCATACAGTTTGTGGTACTTCCCAAGGAAACTAAGATAGCAATAATTAAAGAATTGTGACGTATATGAAAAATTCTAGAAAACTGTAAGAATATATGTCACATTTTTAAATGGAAAGAAAGATAGAATCCAGAAACCACTGATTAGAGATTTAGAGATTGATTTGCATCATAATTCTAGTGAAGCATTGTATGCAAGGTCATTGAGCACTTAGAACAGAAAACTGTGTTCCCTAAAGAAAGCCAAACATTTCTTATTTTAATAGAAGTGGAGGACAGAAGAAACATTATATAATTGAATTTTAGCAAGAAATGTGATTATGTTTCATGATATTTTTATAGACCCAAGAAAAACCCAGGCAGGACAATAGAAGTAATAGGGATTCGTGGGTGCTTCAGTGACAATAAACAAGCAGGGTTCATTATTGGTCTTACCTGGAGGGAGGTTTCATGCTCACATACTAATGATACTGCCTCTGATTCTCTGCTTCAAAAAGGCTTTACTGGCACTTAGAGCCATGAAAAGATAGGAGCCATAAATATGAGTGATGCCATTAGTTTTCCTGTCAAGCCCATCATTAATGTGATAGGATTTTCCATGTCATATATATAATACCACTGTCCCAGGCCACAGCTGTTGTAATGCTCATAGATAAAATGGTTCCTAAGAGACATAGAGGATACTACACAATTTCTGACTTTCCAGTTCTCAAAACTTTTCTTTTTTCTTTAGTGGCTTAGTACAAATTTTTCAAAAAAGATCCACAAAGATGGTGTTATTCTTAAGTCATATTGGCCGAATGTAGTGGTCACATTCTGGGGTCTCTTGGATCAGATATAGTATAGAAATATATTGTGGTTGGCTTGTGGTTTAATTTTGTTTTGTTTTTAATTGCAACCCATTTCTATAGCTGAGGGTAAATGAAACCCATGGCAAGATAAGGAAATAATTTCTTCGATTATACAGTTGGCAAAAACTGAGTAAAAAATAGCTCCATTAGAGAGTTATGTGTTCTTCAATTTGCCAACAAACTCTTTTTACTAGCTCTGGTGATGTGAAGTTGTACCCCAGAAAAACATGTTCTTAAACTTAATCCATTCCTGTGAATATAAACCCGTTGTAAGTAAGACCTTTTGATGAGTCTACTTCCGTTAAAGTGTGATTCACCTCATTCAGGATGAGTTTTAATCCTATTACTGGAGTCCTTTATAAAAGGAATGAATACACAGAGAGAGAAAGCAAGAAGCTTAAAGCAACAAAACCTGGAAGAGAAGGGAGCATTCAGCAGATGCTGCCATGTGCCTTGGCATGTGACAGAGGAGCCAAGGAATGCTGGCAGCTGGTCTTTGGGAAGAAAGCATTGCCTTGACAATGCCTTGATTTAGACATTTTCTGGATCTCAGAACTGTAAGCTAATAAATTTTCATTATTCAAGCTGAACCATTTCATGGTGTTTGAAGTAGTCTAGGAAACTAAAACACTAGCCTATTCTTCTTCATCTCTGAATTCAGCTAAGAACCCAAAGAAAGAAGCTATGGAGACATAAATTTCAATTTATCACAAAGAAGATCTAACATTGGGAGTTCCGGGAAGGTGGTATTGGAGTAGGCAGGCAGGGCTCCTCTCTCTCACAAAAACAACAGAGAAAGAGCCAAAAACTGTCCAAGAGATCTGCTTTGGGGATCAGCAGACCAAGACAGTGCTACGTAAGTCCCAGGAGGGTGAGGGACAGAGAGATGAAGAACCCAAAACAACAAATATGAGTTACCAAACCCCCATGGTACCTGGGAAGGGCTCCTCTCCCCCACTCCAAACTATAAAGCCAGGGTAAAACTCCTGGCTCACTACAGCTCACTGAAAAAGGAACAGACCTCTTCCTCCCTGTCAGCTGTTACAAGGGAAAAGGGAGGGGAGTCAGGGGGCTTCTCTTCAATGAATTTGGTCAACAGAGCCTGCTTTAAATCTTGGCTCTGGACAAGCCAACATATAGGAAAGTAAAGATTGAAAGAAACACCTCCATGGAAAGGTGCACCAATGAGCGTCATCTGCTGACCGGTACAGAAATTGCATGGAGAAAAACTGCATTTAGGACTCTCTTAACCTGAACTCCTGGGAGAAAATGTATGCCCCATTAGTAAGTCCCTGGCCTGATTTTGATGACTTAAGTTGAGCAATTTTAAAGACTTAGAATAAGTTGAAACAAATATCAAAGAAAAGCTGTGAGGGGGAAAAAAGGCAAGAGAGAGAAATTGGTCATCATAGTAAATTCACCAACATATTCAGATGCCTATACATCAGCAAAAAATTACAAGCCATACTAGTAAACAGGAAGAGGTGGCCCAGCCTAAGGAAAAAAACAAATAACCTGACAAGATACAAGATTTAAGACAACTAATCAATGATAATTACACAAATCTCCAACATAAATTCAAAGAATTGAAAGAAAATATGACTAAAGAGGTAAAGGATATTAAGAAGACACTGGGTGAGCATAAAGAACAATTTGAAAGCCTGCAAAGAAAAGTATCAGAGCTTATGGGAATGAAAGACACCATAGAGATTAAAAATACATTAGAGGTACATAAGAGCAGATTTAAATTGCTTGAAGAAAGTATTTGTTATTTTGAAGACAGTGCATCTGAACTGCCAAACACAAGAGAACAGAAAGAGAAGAGAATGCAAAAATGTAATAAGGTCTCAGGGAACTGAATGAAAATGTGAAACACACAAACATATGCATTATTGGAGTCCCAGAAGGAGAAGAGAATGGAAAAGAAGCAGAAAGAATATTTAAGGAAACAATGACCAAATACTTCCCAGCCCTTATGAAAGAAGGACAACGCACCCCAAACAGAATAAATCTGAATAGACCTACCCCAAGACACCTATTATTCATAATGACAAATAGCAAAGACAAAGAGAGGATTCTGAAAGAAGCAAGAGAGAAGCAAAGCATCACATACAAGGGAACCTCAATAAGGTAAAGTACCAATCTCTCATCAGAAACCATGGAGGCAAGAAGAAAGAGGTATGATGTATTTAAAGAGCTGAAAGAGAAAAACTGCCAGCCAAGAATTCTGTATCTGGCAAAACTGCACTTTAAAAATGAGGGTGAGTTCAAAGTCTTCACAGATGAACAAAAACTGATAGAATATGTTACCAAAAGACCAGAATTATAAGATATACTAAAGGGAGTGCTGCAGAATGAAAGGAAAAAACAAGGGTGAGAGACTTGGAGAAGAGTGTAGAAATGAAGATTATTAAGAAGGGTAAATTAAAGGGTAAAAAGACAGACAATAGTAAGATATGACAACAGAAGCCAAAGGACAAAATGGATGAAGTAAGTAATGCCTTTACAGTAATAACATTGAATGCTAATGGCTTGAACTTCCCAATCAAAAAACATAGACTAATAGAATGGATATAAAATAAAAAATAAGCCATCTATATGTTGTCTACAAGAGACTCACCTCAGGCGTAAGGACACAAGCAGGTTAAAATTGTGAAAGTTTGGGAAAAGATATTCCATGCAAATAGCAAACAAAATGAGCTGGAATAGAGATACTAATATCATACAAAATAGATTTTAAATGCAAAAATGTTATAAGGGATGAAGAAGGTCATTATATATTAATAAAAGGGGAATTCACCAAGAAGAAATAACTATATAAAATATTTATGTATCTAACCTGAGTGACCACAGATACATGAGGCACACACTGGCAAACTGAAAAGAAAAACAGATGTCTCTACAACAGTAGTTGGAGACTTCAATATACCTTTCAATATTGGATAGAACATCTGAATAGAGGATAAATAAAGAAACAGAGAGCTTGAATAATATGATAGATAAACTAGACCTAACAGACATCAATAGAGTATTACACCCTAAAACAGGAGGATCTATATTCTTTCCAAGTGCTCATGGATCCTTCTCCAGGATAGATCATATGTTGGGTCACAAAGCAAGACTCAGTAAATTTAAATAGATTGATGTTAAACAAAACACTTTCTCTGATAACAGAATGAAGCTGGAAATCAATAATAGATGAAAACAGGGAAAATTCATAAATATATGGAGATTAAACAACACACTCTTAAATAGTGGGTTAAAGAAGAAATTGCAAGAGAATTCAGCAAATATTTTGAGACAAATGAAAATGAGAATACAACGTATCAAAACCTATGGGACACAACAAAGGCAGTGCTGAGAGGGAAATTTATAGACCTCAATGCTTACATTAAAAAAAAAGAAAGAGCTAAAATTGAAGATCTAACGGCATACCTGGAGGACCTAGAAAATGAACAGCAAACTGATCCTCTATTAGTAAATAAATAGAAAATAGTTAAGATCAGAACAAAAATAAATTAAAATTGAGAACAAAAAACAATAAAGAGGATCAACAAAACCAAAAGTTGGTTCTTTGAGAAGATCAACAAAATCAACAAATTAGCTAGACTGACAAAGAAAAATATGAGCGATGACACAAATAAATAAAATCAGAAATGAGAGGGGGTACAGTACCACTGACCCTGGAGAAATAAGAAATCATAAGAGGATACTATGAACAACTGTATGCCAAAAAACTAGACAATGTAGATGAGATGGACAAATTCCTAGAAAAACTCAAACCACCTACAGTGACCCTAGAAGAAATAGAAGACATCAACAAACCAATAACAAGTGAAGAGATTGAAACAATCATCTAAAACCTCCCAAAGATGAAAAGTCCAGGACCAGATGGCATCACAGATGAATTCTAAAGATCATTCGAAGACAATCTAATACCAATCTTGCTCAAGCTCTTCCAAAAATTGAATAGGAAAGAATACTACCAAATTCATTCTATGATGCCAACATCACCCTAACACCAAATCAGATAAAAATACTATGAAAAAAAGATAACTCTAATGAACACTGATACAAAAATCCTCAAAAAAATACTTGAAATCATATTTTTACTCCAAAAGTACATTAAAGGAATTATACACCATGATCAAGGGAGTTTTATCCCAGGTATGCAAGGGTGGCTCAACACAAGAAAATCAATTAGTATAATAAACCACATTAAATAATTGAAGAAGAAAAATCATATGATCCTCTCAACTGATACAGAAAGGCTTTTGACAAAATACAGCACTCTTTCTTGATATAAACTCTCCAAAAGTTAGGAATAGAAGGAAGCTTTCTTAATATGGTAAAGTGCTTATTTACATGGTGAAAGACTGAAAGCTTTCCTGCTGAGATCAGGAAAAAGACAAGGATGCCCAGGGTTACCACTGTTATTCAATATTGTACTAGAAGTTCTAGCTAGAGCAATTAGACCAGATAAATAAATAAAAGGAACCCAAATAGGAAAGAAAGAAGTAAAATTTCTACTATTCAGTGATAATATGATCTTATATCTAGAAAATCCTGAAAACTCCACAACAAAATTACTAGGACTAATAGACAAGTTCAGCAAAGTGGTGGGATACAAGATTAATATACAAAAATCAATAGTGTTCCTATACATTACTGATATGCAATCTAAGGAAGAAATCAGGGGAGAAAATTCCATTTGTAATAGTGACTAAAATAATCAAATATTTAGGAATAAACTTTACAAATGACATAAAGGACTTTAATCAGGACACAAGAAAACATTACTAAAAGAAACCGAAGGAAACATAAATAAATAGGATATTCTGTGTTCATGGACTGGAAGACTAAATATCATTAAGATGTCAGTTCTACCCAAACTGATTTACAGATTCAACAAAATCCCAATAAAAATCCCAAAAGCCTTTTTTGAAAAAATGGAAAAGCTAATTATCAAATTTATTTGGAAGGGTAAGGGTCCCCCAATAGCCATAAATGTCTTTAAAAAAGAAGAGCAAATTTGGAGGACTCTCACTACCTGACTTTAAAGCATATTGCTTAGCTAAAGTGGTAAAAAAATAAAATAAAATAAATTAAAAAATTAAAAAAACAGCATGGTACTGGCAAAATGACAGACACATTGACCAATGGAACCTGAATCAAGAGCTCAGAAATAGACCCTCACATCTACAGTCAAGTGATTTTTGACAAGGCTATCAAGCCCTCACAGCTGGGCCAGAACAGTATATTCAACAAATGGTGTTTGGAGAACTAGATAGCCATATCCAAAAGAAAGAAAGATGACCCCTATCTCACACCTTATACAAAAATGAACTCAAAATGGATCAAGGACCTAAATATAAAAGCAACAACCATAAAACTTCTAGAAGAAAATGTGGAAAAACATCTTCAAGATCTTGTGGTAGGCAGTAGTTTTTTAAACCTTACACCCAAAGCATGAACACCAAAAGAAAAAATAGATAAATGGGACCTCTTCAAAATTCAATGCTTTTGCACCTCAAAGGACTTTGTCAAAAGGGTGAAAAGGCAGCAGATTCAATGGGAGAAAATATTTGGTAATAGCATATCCAGTGAGAGTTTAATATCCATGATATATTAAGAGATCATACAACTCAACAATACAAAGACAAACTACCCAATTAACAAATAGGCAAAAGACATGGAAAGAAAATTGTCCAAAGAAGAAATACAAATGAAGAAACACATGAAAAAATGTTCAACATCCCTAGCGATTAGGGAAATGCAAATCAAAACTGCAATTACATATCATTTCACACCTATTAGACTGGCCACTGCTAAAAAGTCAGAAAACTGTAAATGTTGGAGAGGATGTGGAGAGACAGGAACACTTATTCACTCTTGGTGGGAATGTAGAATGGTACAGACACTGTGGAGGACTGTTTGGCAATTCCTAAGAAAGTTGAATATAGACTTGCCATGTGACCTGGAAATACCATTACTAGGTACATACACAGAAGAACTGAGAGCAATGACATGAAAAGACATCTGCACACCGATGTTCATAGTGGTGTTATTCACAATTGCCAAAAGAGAAACAACCCAGGTGTCCACCAACCAATGTATGGATTAAAAAATTGTGCTGTATACATATGATGAAATATTATGCAGCAGTAAGAAGAAATGAAGTTGTGAAGCATATGACTACATGGATGAACCTGGAGGACATTATTTTGAGTGAAGCAACCCAGATACCAAAGGACAAATACTGTATGATTGCACTATTATGGACTAAATATATTATGTAAACTCATGGAGCAAATAATTAGAATATAGGTCACCAGAAAATAGAATAAGGGTAGAGAATGGAAACCTAATGATTAATCTGTGCAGAATTTGCAAAAAGTTGTTTGTAAATCTTTGGAAATGAACAGAAATGGTTAAAGCACATTATAGTGTTTGTAACTAGCAGAGCTATTATATGGGTATGACAGTGGTTGAAAGGTTAAATAGGGCTGTATAACATAGTGACACCTCATGTAAAATACAAATATGCATGATATTGCATATATAAGACTGTTTTTACAAAATATAAATACGAATATACTAGAAAGAAGGAAACAGAATAGCATGTATGTACAGCAGGGGGAGCATACAGAGAGTGAGAGGAGATGAGTTTTGTTTGTTTTTTGTTTATTATTATTATTATTGGAATAATGAAAATGCTCTAAAATGATTGAAGTGATGAATGCGCAACTATGTGACTACACTGAATACCACTGATTGTACACTCTGGAAGGATTTATGCTTTATTAATACATATCAATAAAATTGAGTTGTTAAAAAAAGAACTGACATTAAGAGATATTCAATATTTTAGGAACAAGAGTTTAATATACTGAGAAAGTAAAGGGAATAATCCTCACAAGAGACCACCCTCATTTCCAACACCAATTGCAAGTTAAGGGGGTTTGTCAAACCACCATCTGGTTCAATAATTCTCCAGGACCCAGGATCCAAGAGGGGTCCAAACACAGAGTTTCCAGTTGCCCTTTCCCTGTGGAGTCCTGGATGGCATTAACTCCTCCTAGCCACAATATGTGGCAATATTCATGAATTATTGTCAACCTGAGCCTTGATACACAGAGATTTTATTGGTGCTTAATCATATACGGTTTGCATGGCTGACCTTTGGTCTCTACCCGTCCTGGCAGTCAGGCTGATACTTTTTGCCTTCAGCTCTTCCAGACATAGAACAGATTTCACATGACCAAAAGCCCCTGTCATAAATCACATTATTAGACTGTCCAGTGGCCAAAACCCCAGCCAAATGAAGACACATCTATAAGATGTGATATTCCAAATGCCTAGAGGTCACTTCCCACTACCCAAGGGAAAAGGCCAAACTTCTGTTTAACTAAGGTTAATTTTTCAGTAAACAATAGGACTTCCAGTTTCAAGATGGAATTTGAGCCCATGTGTATACCTCTATCCTTCCAAAGTGTCATTTAAATAAGCATATCTATGTAAAAATAAACATGAGCGGACTATGTTGTGAGACAGTAAGCTCCTTGCAATGCAGTTTTTAAAGAAAAGTCAGAAAACACTTATAAGGATTCTTAGAAATTGTTTCAGAACTCAACAAAATATTTTTCTTCAAAATAAAAATTCTATCATTTTTCAAAATAGAAAAAATATTTTATATTTCATTTTACCAATCTATAAATATGTATTAAATATATATATATAATGTTCATAGTAGCAGGTATTAGTGTGATGAACAGCATTGTTCTTTTTTATTATTGAAATATTTTTATATCAATATTACAAGTTACTCAGTTGACACAAGATAATAATTACCATGACTATAAATCTACTTTGGTCAGGAATTATACTTGCCCCTTGTCTTGGTTTGCCAAAGGTTGCCAATGTGAAGTACCAGAAATGGGTTGGTTTTTATAATGGTAATTTTATTTGGAGTAAAGTCTTTCAGTTCTGAGGCCATGAAATTTCCAAATCAAGGCACCTTCAGGGATGCTTTCTCACCAAATTCAGCTACTGTTGACTCTGGGGTCATGCAACATGGTGAAGATAGCCATGGATCTCTAACAAGGTCTCTGCCTTCCCCTCAGAATCTACCATCTCTTGGAGCTCAGCTCTGGGAAACCAGGCATAAGGCTTGTCTCTTCTGCCATGGGTTGGTCCATGGGCCCTGCCCCTTGGGGCGCTCTTTCCATGCCTCTGTGCTCTGCTGGTTCCAGACTCTCTCAACCTCTTGGGTTTCTTTGCTTTCCTGAAGTCCTTTCTCTCACATGTCAGGATCAATATGGCATCTTCCTTTTTCTCTGTTGTGTCTCCATTTATATCAGACCCAGCAATAGGGCAGAGACTCAGCCTGAGTCATGCCTCACTCCTGATGTGGTCCAATCAAAAGAGTCTCACACCCACAGGAATGGATTAGTTTAAAAATTCAATCTTTCTATTTTTGAGATTCATAAAATAATTTCAAACTGTCACACCCCTTATTTTTGTTCATTCTTCAGTCTTGATAGATTTGGCATGATGTCCACTCTGACTGCTTCAGGCTAAGAAGGGACATAGAAATTATGTGGCAGAGGAATGGAATTGTTTTGCTTGCTTCGGGGATGGGGCTGGTCCAACATCATCATTTTGTTAGTTGTCCTGGGCAAGCCTGAGGAACTACCTAGTAGGAGTTGGCTGCCTATCTTCTGAGTTTCAGGGCTCAACCAGCATAGGAACAATCCAAAGGGTTTAAGTCCTTGAGAAATATACTTAACAGGTAAATTGAAAATTATAGTTTCAAATAAAGGAAGTGAAAGTATCATAATTAGCAAATTTATAAATAACTATGCTATCTTGAGGAAATAGCTTTTCATATATTCCCAGATAAAGCCCACCAAAGAGGTGTTAATTTCATGAGGCCATGTGGCTTGTCTATGGTGTCTGGACATCCCTATGGCCCTCTGGAGCACTTTTGTTTGAGGCTATGTTTACTGTGCAGTTTGTGAAATCTGTTTGAGACCGGCATGAGCATAACCTCCAGAATGACCTCCCAACCCACTTTGAACTCTCTTAGCCATAAAAACTCTATTTTATTTAATATTTTCCCCTTTAGATCAAGGTCTATCTCCAAATGCATCACTGATTCATACTTGATAATAATCCCTCAGTTCCAGGGAGGCTTATCTCTGGAAGTCAGTTCCCATGTCATGGGGAAGGTAGTGAGTTTATTTGCAGAGTTTGGTACTGAATTATTCTTCACAAAAATGCCCACTGCTCACCCCATTGATATTACATTTGCCCAAATGAATTACTTCAGCCTATGAAATATGAATATAATTTTATAATGTGAAATTATAATGTGATTCATTTTCTAGCAGATGCTTTAGGGACCAACACATGGTTCTTGATGTCTTTTTTACCTTTCCTATAAGTATGGCAATGTCCCAGTTAGAGACTCGTAAGTCAGCATGGGTCTCAGAGTGAACATGACACATGATGGGCTTGTAACATGAGAAAGAATTAAAGCTTTGTTGCTGCTACTGTGATTTGGGGGTTGTTTGTTACTGCCTCAGAACCTATCCTATCTTAATTGATACAAATGGATAAAGTCAAGGGAATTGAGGAGGTCAAGAAACTAAGAAGCAAGTGTTATAAATGTGTCTTCAACAAGGATATTGAAGTCATTCTGCCAGACTTTGGAGTAGGAATAGAAACAGAGTAGCTGCTGAGGTCTTCAATAAATTAGAGGGACTAAGTGGGAGGTCAGTAAACATCAGCAATGAGGAGTGGTAGAAGACAGTTTAGGCAAATGAATTCAGTCTCAAAGAAGCACTATTATTATTATTTTTTTAGGAGGTCCTGGGGACTGAACCCAGGACCTTGCATGTGGGAGGCAGGCACTCAACCACTGAGCTACATCTATTCCCAAGCACTATTTTTAACAATAAAATGGAAGAAGCCATGAAGAGGACTGCACTGACTATATCAGTTTTAATTAGTTTGGTGGTAAGTTTCAAAAATAATAATAATAATAGCAATGGCTAAAACAAGATAGATGTTTATTTCTCTCTTAAACAGGAGTCCAAAAACAAGTAGTCTGATGTAGTTAGACTATTCCAGTGTATCAGAGACCAAGACTTCTTCCTTATTGTTGCTCTTCCATTTGTGGTTCCCATTGCCCAAGTAACAGCTATTCTAGCTCAAATTTCACATACCAGACAATAGGATTTAGGAATGGAAAGAAGGGCTTGTCCCCCTTCCCTTAAGGACTCCTGCTGATATCCCATTGACCAGAACTTAGTCACATGGTCACTCAATTGCAAGGTACTCTGGGAAATATCCTAACTCAAGATGGCTCTGACTCAAAAGTTACTTTAGCATCATTAGTCATTGGGCATTCCATTATCATAGAAGAGGAAGAAAATGAATCCAGGTCCAAACAGCAGCCTCTGGCTACAGACCAGAATATATAGAGAGTTTGGGAAACTGGTAGACTTCCACTGGTGAAGATGATTTCCTCAAGGAAGAGCTAGCTTTCAGTTAAGGAAAGGCATTGTCAAGAAGGATCAGTGAAGCGATTAAGGATGAATAAATGGTGTCTGCCCTCTGATAATTCACAAGTGTCCCAGAATAGGCTTTGAGAATGTTTCCCCTCAGAAATAAAGAAAAGCAAATCTTACTTCTTTTGTCTGTTCTTGTGAATAATCTAAATTTACCTGCTCTTTTAAAACTGCTGTTCTTTTAGCTAAGGCTTTAAAATAACAATTTATAGATATCATGCTAAACTCTATGAGGCCAGTTTTACTATTCAACCCCATTATTTCTGAATTGCTCATTTGCCTTTAGGCTAAGCATATTTGTCCTTCTCCAAATTTCCATACTACACCCTTTGCTCCTTTGCTCCTTAAAACATTCTATTTTTCTCTTTAGAATGTCATTTTCAGGGTTTACATTAACTGCCTTAATTTTTAAATTTTCC
>JAQZBX010056993.1:0-18061 GCA_029593785.1 Cabassous unicinctus
CATTGAAATAGTCCTATCTGAGAAATTGAAAGGAAAAAGAATCAAGCTGAGGGGGTCTCCCCAGAGTAGCAACAGATACATCACTTCCCAACGCAGCATCCCTCTGCCCCCAGAGGGTAAGAATCAGCTGCCAGGGATGCTTGTTGGTGCAGTCTAAGGTTCTGCTGTACCTGAGAGGCCAAATTCCTTCCATGTCCATAATTCTTTCCTTTAAAGGATGGTTTACATACAAACATACATCATGCCATTTTGGTTCTTGTATCAAACTCTGCATCAGCAGGTGGAAAGAAGCCAGAATTGCACTGAGGAGCCCTCTAGCTTTTGTTATAAGATGGGTTTCCCAGGAAACAGACTCAGACACTGAGATTTGTATGAAGGTTTATTGGGGAGTGCTTTCAAGAGTAATATCTGAGGGGAAAGAAAGCAAGAATGGATAAAAGGAAAAGTTAAACTTTAAGGTGCTTGCAACAGAGGGCTCAACCTATCCTATGGGGAGCTCTGGAGCTGGGATGGCTGTACAGAGGTGTCCTACCTTGAGGAGGTCCAGGATTTATAACCTTGCATGACTGGTCATCAGGCTGCCCCTGGGTGAAGGTCATGACCTTGGACGAGTTGATGTACTTTGGCTGAGGGAAAATTCCTGGAGAGAAATTCATCTGTGAGCTTTTAGCAAGCAACACTCCCAGTCAACTAAGGTGAGGAGTGTCTCAGCTTTGTCGGAGGCTGAGCATCCACTGCACTTTCCTTATTGGCATCAGGAAAATAATGGAAACTCCATCAAAGTCCAGGATCTTCTCCTTACTCCATGCTAAGGGAGATAGAGACAAGTTTCCTCTCTTGGGTTGCTTCCCATCTAGTAGGAATGAAATATCCACACTTAAAAACATGTAAAAAGAACAGAGCAGCAAAAGACAAATATGTGGTACAAGCAATGAATAACTCAGATTTTTCAAGAGATAGTGACTTGGATTTTGGTAGGGGTGGTTAAAAGAAGTCAACACAGAGGGGGTGGATTTGACCTGGGTCTTAAATAAAAGTTGGATGCTAAAGGGTTCATAGATGTTCAATGAAAGACAGGCATCAGAATCACCCGGAGGTGGGGAGGGGGGCTAAAAATGGATAAAAGTAAAACAAATAAATAAATCTTTAGGAAAAAAAAGAGGCTCTTTGTCATCAAATATGTTGCCTTTTGTTTAATGTGTTGAATCTTGAAAAGGAGGTTTTGCCAGACTACAATTATTTTTTTGCAATACTGATTGATGTTGATAATAAAATGGAACATATAAAATGGCCATGGTTTTCCTATTAAATACCATGCCTTAGTAACAGTGTAGCCTTGTGTACTGTGAGCGCCAATCAATTTACTTAACATCCCTGAACCTCAGTTTTCTCATCATTGCAGTGGGTTTAATACCACTGCCTCATAAGACAGTTCTCAGGATTAAATGAAATAATGTATTTTTATACTGTGCCTTATGGCTTGACAAAGAATACCTACTCCTGAGAGGAAATCACAAGTATTTTATTTTAAGAGAATCTACATATTTTGGCAATATTTTATTCCATTCATTGGGAAATTTCTGTCAGAGAGATGCCTATATGATATATTCAAACTTACGGATTTGATTCATATTTTTAGTTTTATTGATAAGAAATTTTTAATGGCTGCAGCCTTGAAAAATATATTAAAAAGAATTTTACTCTATTTACTGTAAGCTTTCTTGTTTCACAGAAAACATCATTTTACACTATCCCTTAAAGAATCCAAATGAGAGTAGATATGGCTTCTGAAAGTCTTGGGTATTTTTAATCTTTCTAAGTCTTCAACCAATTGTCATTTGATTAAGGTGCCCTGCCGAGATGTTCTTCCACATACCATCATTAAGATGAATTGTAGTTCTGTTCTATAATACATGTATTGCGGGCTTAGTCTACATGTGCTGAAATTATAGCTACAGACATGGTTCCATTTCTTGGAGATGAGTGCAGAATCACAGCTGCTGTTCCAGGCAGCTTTGCTGTCAATTTCAAGTTAGGAAGCCCCCTTCCTAATGATGGGAACAAAAATCCAAAATAATAAGAAAAAAAGGTGGCAGCTTGGCAAAATCAAGGGTTCCCATGAATATCAGAGGTTACTTTTTAAAGCTTTAAATAGAACTTTAACATTGACCTCTGACCATTATTTTTACAACTTGCCTCCTGTCTTCTGTTATCTGTTGCCATCAAGTACATTATCTTGGTTTACAGCTGACTGGTGACTAATCCCTTTTCCAATCAACATGGCTCTCAAAGTCACACGGCATGAGTGTGTGCTGTGGAGGGACAACGCCTCCAGCAACTGTGTATGGTCTCCTTTCTGCTCTGCACAAGGTGACCTCTGTCCATGACATTGAATACCCAGGCCCACAAGCAGGACTGGATTTGTTGTTGCCCCATACCCACATCCCAACGATGCTGTGCCTGGAGCACGTGCCCAACATATTCAACACCTTCCCTTCATTGTCAGAGGTAACTCTTTATTATGAAGAATGCAGCCAACAGAAGATGCACCCTGGAAGTCAGTAAGTGAATAGTCAACCACTATTCTAATGTGCTAAAAATCTGTAAAGTCTTCCTAAAATAAGGCTGATCTCAAAATATAAAAGTGTTGAATATGACCTGGTTCCCAAATTCACATTTTATTTTGTCACATTTTTTATCCAACAGGGAGAAAAGTGGGAAAGAATAAACAGGAAGGATAAAAGTAACCAAAACGCCAGCCTAAAGGGTACATGAGGACCTAGGAGGCCAGAAAGGTCAGTGCCAGCCACGGACACTGAGCAATTAGTCCTTTGTGACCTTGGAAGGTTGTGCCCATCAAACAACCTGTCCTTTCCTCTGGGAGCTTATCAAACTCTGTCTCTAAGCAGGTTCTGAACATAAAGTGCCTTGGAACTTTGGCTGTGGCTTAATCCAGAGTACAAAGAGCAGGGAAAGCAAAATGGCAGACAAACATTAACAAGTTAACGTGCCCACACCCATCGCATACTCACCCTCAGTGGGGAAACATCGCCAGGGTGTCACAGCTATGCCTTAATCCCTTTTTCTAATGATTCATATTTTTAGTTTTATTGATTAGAAATTTAAAATGGCTATATGAAACAAAACAGCCTAGCCACAAGCAGATACATATAGTTAAACATGTACACAAGTATGTCTATCTCAAGAATTGTGTGGGGGAGGCGGGTGTGGCTCAGTGGATAGAGCCCCCGTTTGCCATATGGGAGGCCCGGGTTCGCGTCCCGAGGCCTCCTTGTGAGGGCACGCCAGCCTGAGCGGTGCGGTGGGCTGATGCAGCAGCCTCACGGCAGGAAGCGGGTGTGGTGCAATGGATAGAGCACCTGTTTACCATATGAGAGGCCCCGGGTTCGCTTCCCCTTGCCTCCTTGTGAGGGCAGGCCGGCTCGCGCGGCGCCGTGGGCTGATGCGGCAGGACCTCACGGCAAGGGGGAGATAAGCAGACACAGAGAAGACGCGCGGCGAATGGACACAGCAGCACGGGCAGCAAGGGGGGGATAAATAAAATAAATAAAAATCTTTAAAAAAAAAAGAATTGTGTGGCATTGCAGTCGCTTGAAGACCTGAACTTCACAAGGAAACAAAGCAACATCACTCAGTATAGCCATCTTAGAGAAATGCAGAATAAACTTTTCTGGAAAAAAAATGCCGTTAAAACCTAAGAAATATTCTCACTGAGAAATTAAATAGGTTTGTAGAGCACCAGCAAATCATGGCCAGGTCGTACGTGTTTCTGTCAGTTTCAGTATGGACCTGGGCATCAGGATCTTTTCTGCCTGCCCTCAGGATACCTCAGGGATTAGCCAATCTGCTCACCTCCCCACCCGATAGGCCCCTGTGTCTTAGTACTCCATTTTTTATTTTGTTTTATTTTATTTTTATTTTAGTTTATTTTTTTAGGATGCAGCAGGGATTGAACCCAGGACCTCATACATAGGAAGCAGGCACCCAAACACCGAACCACATCCACTCCCCGGCATTCATTTTTTTTTAATTTTTATTTTAGATTTTTATTTTTTTTAAATTTATTGAAGTATATCACTCATACATGAACATACATAAACAATAAGTGTATAGTAATAGTTGTGAACTTACAAAACAAACATACGTAACATCATACAGGACTCTCATACCTCACCCTACCACCAATACCTTGCATTGTTGTGAAACATTTTTTAACTAATGATTAAAGATCATCCTCAAAATATTACTACTAACCAAAGTATTTCCCCCAACCCACCCTATTATTATTATTATTTTTATATCATTTATACATGAACATCCATAAACAATAAATGTATAGTAAAAGTTGTGAACTTACAAAGCAAACATTCATAACATCATTCAGGGGTCCCACACATCAACCCTCCACCAACCCCTTGCATTGTCGTGAGACATTTGTTACAAATTATGAAGGAATATTGTCAAAATCTTACTACTAATTATAGTCCTTACCTTATATTTGGTATATTTTCCCCCCAACCCACCCTATTATTATTTTTTAAGTATATTTTTATGACAAAAGTTGTAAACTTACAAAACAATCTTGCACATGTGCAGAATTCCCAAACAACACCTCTCTATTAACACACCACACCATGGTGGAACATTTGTTACAAATTATGAGATAATATCATCCGATTATTACCAGTTCCACAGCATACATTTGGCAAACATTTTCCATACTCCTCCATTATCAACACAGTACATCTTTGGCATAGATGCAAGAATATTACATTATTACTGTTAACCACACTCCATAGGTCACTCCAGTTGTATTTTTCCCATGCTTCTCCACATTCCCACCACCCTGCAATTCTGATGTACATCTGCTCTAGCTCACAAAGGACACTCTTGCATCTGTACCATCAACCACTATTCTCATCCACCTTTGGGTTTACTGTGCTATTCAGTCCCTAGATTATTCTCTAGCTTTCTGTAAATTGGCATTTACATTCCTAAGCTGCCATTTTCAGCCACATCCCCATTTATAAACTAGCTGTTACTCACTATAATGTGTTATCATCAACTCTGTACATTTCCACACTTTTACAGTAAAGCTAATTAAAACCTCTACATACATTAAATATCAGTAGTCCATCTCAGTCCTCCTCTTATCTCCTTTAAGAATCCACCACCTACCACCAGGTCTTGAAGATATTTTCCTACATTTTCTTCTGGAAGCTTTATGATTCTTGCTTTTATATTTAGGTTTTTTATTCATTTTGAGTTAATTTTTGTATAGGGTGTGAGATAGGGGTCCTCTTTCCTTCTTTTGCTATGGATATCCAATTTTCTCAGCGCTATTTCCTGAATGGACTGTTCTGCTGGAGCGGGGTGGGTTTGACAGGCTAGTCAAAAATTACTTGACTATAGATGTGAGGGTCTGTTTTTTAACCATCAGTTTTGTTCCATTGGTCTATGTGTCTGTCTTTATGCCAGTACCATGCTGTTTTTACCACTGTAACTAGGTAATAAGACTTAAAGTCTGGAAATGAGAGTCTTCCAACTTCAGTTTTCCTATTTAAGATGTTTCTGGCTATTCAGGACCCCTTACCTTTCAAATTAATTTGATAATCATGTTTTCCATTTATTTAAAAAATGCTGGTGGAATTTTTATTGGGATTGCATTGAATCTGTATATCAATTTGAGTAGAATTGACATCTTAATGATATTTAGTCTTTCAATCCATGAGCATGGAATGTTCTTCCAATTAGTTAGGTCTTTTTTTATTTCTTTTAACAATGAGTTGTAGTTTTCTGAATACAAGTGCTTTACATCATTGGTTAAGTTTATTCCTGAATTTTTGGGTTTTATCCAACATATTTTATTTTCACCACTCTTTTAACACTTTTAGTTACTTTTATTGATATAATCTTCATTTCTAGACTCTCTTTCAGGCCTCTCTCTCTTGTCTTTTCAGGCTGTAGCACACCCTTTAGTATTTCCTGAAAAGCAGGTCTCTTGGTTACAAACTCTCTCAGTTTCTGTTTATCTGTGAATATTCTAAACTCACCCTCATTTTTGAAAGACAATCTTGCCAGATAAAAGATTCTTGGCTGGAAGTTTTTCTCTTGCAGTATCTTAAATATATGATACCACTGTATTCTTGACTCCATGGTTTCTGATGAGAAATCGGCACTTAATCTTATTGGGTATCCCTCATAGGTTATGCATTGCTTTTCTCTTGTTGCTCTCAGAATTCTCTCTTTGTCTTTGGCATTTGACATTCTGATTAGTATGTCTTGGAGTTGGTCTATTCAGATTTTTTCAGATGAGAGTACATTGTGCTTCTTGGACATGGATATCTATGTCCTTCAATAGGGTTGGGAACTTTTCTACTATTATTTCTTCAAATATTCCTTCTGCCCCTTTTCCCTTCTCTTCTCCTTCTGGGACACCCATGACTCATATGTTTGCATGTCTCTTGCAGTCCTTTAGTTCCCTGAGACCTTGTTCAAGTTTTTCCAATCTTTTCTTCATCTGTTCTTTTGTATGTTCTCTTTCAGAGGCAATTTTTTCAAGCTCACCAATCCTTTCTTCTGCCTCCTCAAATCTGCTATTATATGATTCCAGTGTATTTTTAATTTCATTTATTGCACCTTTCATTCCCATAAGATCTGCTATTTTTCTATGTATGCTTTCAAATTCTTCTTTGTGCTCATCCAATGTCCTCTTAATATCTCTAATCTCTTTAGCCATCTCACTGAATTTATTAAGGAGATTTGTTTGAACATCTATGATTAGTTGTCTCAATTCCTTTATGTGATCTGGAGGCTTATATTGTTCCTTTAGCTGGGCCGTATCTTCCTGTTTCTTGGTGTGGATTATAATTTTTTGTTGGTGTCTTGACATCTGGCTTACTAGAATATTTTTTCTGGGTGCAGTTTTTCTCTTTAGTTTAGGGCTTCCTGCCCTTTCTTTTTTGTTGGTTGTGTAGTAGGAGCCAAGGATGTAGTTGGTGCTGTAAGGTATGGAGGCTCAAGCTGCCCTCAGTGCCCCAAGGGCCAATGAAGCTTCTCCCAAATTTCTCCTTTGCCAGGGGTAGGGACAGAGCCACAGCTGTGTGGAATAAGCCAACTCATGCAGTCTTAGACTGTAGTTGCCCAGAGAGACTGTTGAAGCTTCATGCCCCTTTTCCCCCTGCCTGGAGTGGGGATGGAGCTGCAGGTGTGGGCAGCAATCTATGCAGTGCAGGTCCAAGATGACCGCAGTTGCCCCAGTAGACTTCTGATTATTCAGTCTGTGTCAGCCAAATGTAACTGCAGTTACCTGAATAGGTGTTGCAGGGCCTACCAGCTTCCTCCCTGCTTGAGGTGGGGCTGAAACCTAGACTACAGCTGCAGGCCCATCTGGGTGCAAGAAATCAGTCTCTACCGTCACCATGATTTTCAGTCTGCCCGGCTTCCCCTCATGCTGGGGTTGGAGTCAAAATGGGGGCTACCAGCCTCCTTCCGAATTGGACAGGTTCAATATTCAGCTGTTCTTAGGGTTATATTTTAGCCAGCCGAACTGACTAATCAGTAGCTGAAATTGGTGGCCAACTGTCTCTTCCTCCCCTGTTTTTGGGAAATGGAGCTTCCAATTCCTGCCACAGAATAGCTCCTGGGGTGGCTTGAGCCGCCAAAGTAGGATGATCACCTGCCTCCTAGATGTGGCCTATAATTTCCCGGAGAGGCTGGCACAGGTCCTCCCAGCTTCCTCCCTGTCTGAGGTGGGCCTGGGGCTTAGGCTAGAGCTGCAATCTGATTTAGATGGAAAAAAGCCGATCTCTACCAGCACTGTGATTTTCAGTCAGCCCGGCTTCCCCTCGTATCAGGTGTGGAGTTAAGATGGTGGCTACCGGCCTCTTTCTGACTTGGACAGGTTCAAACTTTAGCTGTTCTTAGGATTATACTCTAGCCCACCAAATTTACTAATCAGTAGCTGAAGTTGGTGCCCAACCGTCTCTTCCTCCCCCGTTTTGGGGAAGTGGAGCTTCCAATTCCAGCCGTGGAACAGCTCCCGAAGAGGCTTGTGCCTCCAGTGGAGGATGGGCACCAGCCTCCGTGGCGTGGAGTGCTCTACTTACGAATCTTCTCTGCAGATGGACAGTCTCCTACTTCCATTCTTTCAAGGATGCTGCAGGATGCACTTCTGGTCTTCTGGAGCCCCCAAACAAATCCTTTAGTTAGCTCTGGGTGATTACTAACTGCCCTGTAGCAGGAGCTGATTCTAGGATCATCTTACTCTGCCGCCATCTTGCTGGTTGTCCCCAGTTGGTAAACTTTTGAAGGTTGTAAATATTAATAAATATTTTAGACCAAGAGGCAAAATCTGGGATATTATGTAGAGACTTACATAACCATTTAACATGTGGCCATTTAAAAATATAACAGCTGTTTTTAGCTGGATTTGGTACGTGGGCTCTAGTTTGTTGACTCCTGTAGTGCAAGACTGACCTATATGTTAAATTCTACAATATGAAATAGTAGCAACAGCAGGACTTTAGCTTCTGGGATGGACTTCCACATTGATATAGAATACAAAGCACTGTGTCCTTAGAAGGGATTGGCTCTAAGAAGCCTATTGCTGAAACCAGGAAAAATTTCTCTTCCACCAAGGTGGGACTGGTACATGGCATGAAATACTATGTATCTCATTACTGATGTCTCAAGTTACATAGAAAAGACTATTCGGAAATAGCCCAAAGCTCCTGCTGGAGTTTGGGAAGTCTGAAGGTTCTTGTTGTCTTTGCCTCTAAGAGTATCGAGAGGTGGAATGTGGCCACCTCGTGACTCTGACTGTGGTAGTGCCCGACAAGCTGCACAGAGAGGTTATGAGGATGAATGAGATAATGTCTGTGGAGTGCTTTGAGCTCTTTAAAGGAAATTTTCTTTGTAATTAGAAAGTAATGCTGCATTATTACAGTTATTATGATTACCACCATTATTAAAGGTAAAGCCAGGAGACACAGCCCTTCCAATGAGAACAGTTGTGAATAAAGCCGAGTAACTCATAAAGGAAGTGGTTCATATACCACTTATTATGAGCTTCCAGTTTGTAATTACAGTGTACTGGATGGCTTTGCATGCACCAGTTTGTTATTCATCCAGAGGAACAAATTTCACACGTGTAAGAGCTCCCAAAAGATGCCTAATATCCACCAAACCAAAAGGGACAGAAGAGAGCTCTTTTTGACCACTGAGTTGTAAATCCAAAATTCAATTGCTTATTAAGGATTGCCTTTAATTTTTGTAGAGAAACGTGGTAAACTTTGTCAATGGAGAACTATTATTAAAAAAAGAAAAAAACATAAGTGTGTCTTACATGTGTGAACAAAGGGATAACAAAGGAGACCATGTATTCACTCTCCCATTATACTACATGAGGATAAAGTCTTTACTTAGTAACACTGATCCCAAAATATGAGTTCCATATTGCTTTCTTTCTTTGTTTCCCAAATGCTCACTTTATTTTGCCACATGTCTGGGAACAAATGAAGAGAAAAGATAGAGTAATCAAATGCCAGTGTGAGGGGGTGCGTGGAGTCTCTGCTTGGATCCTGGGAGCCCAGGAAGACAGAGAGGCCAGTGCCAGCCCCAGGGCCACACCAAAATTGCCCTTGGGACCCTAGAAGAGCAGGCCCTGCTGCCAGCCTGTTCCCTTGTCTGTGCATGCTCTTCAAACTCTGCTCTGCTATGAGCTTGTTCTGAAGATGGAGCTTAAGCTGTGGTTTAATCCAGGCTCAGATATTGAAGACGGGGATATTACTGGGGAACATCAGAGTGTGTTGTTTGTGTGCTGCCTGGGCCATGCAGAGTGCCTCCTGACCTGCTCGGTGAGGAAAGGTCTGGTTATTTGCCACCTTCACACCCTGTCGGCAGCCAGTCCTAGTTCCTGCAGCCTGACTTTTTTTTTTTTTAATCTTCAACAATTTATTTTGCATTGTTCTTTTTATCACTTGCTTTTTATTACTACACAAAATATAATAATTTATTCTCATTTTAAAAATCAACACATACATGTAGGCTTCATGCTGATTTCTTACCCCAAGGCAACAGGTGCCCAGCTACGTTCTAGTTGGCAACTTGACTTTTAACCTTACTCAGCCTTTCAAATTCCTTTTATAAAGTATTCATGCCAAATCTGTAGTCAGTAATTGTGTTCTCATGGAGGAATTGACAATGTTTGAGCCTGTGATTAGCAAACATTTTTGCAAGGACTAATTCAGAAAAATAAAAAGTAATGGGCCTCATTTTCTTTCATTCAAAATAAACATAGCTTTAAGTCCTAGAAGAAAAATATTATATATATATATTCTACATATTTATTGCTGACCTTATTGAATACAAGAAAGTCAATGAGAAAATTGGAAGAGCCTTTTAGATAATAAAATGTTAGAAAGTCAAGCACATTTTAGGAGGAATCAGAAAATACCTTTTAAGCTTTCAACCTTTATATTTGTAAAATGTCTTAGAGTTCACAAAGGATGTCCATATATCCCATCTCATCTAATATTTGCAGCACATGAGCCATGAATTATTACAATTTCCATTTTGCAGCTAAAGGAACTAAAGTTCAGAGAGACAAAATGTTCAGAGAAGCAAAATGATCCATCTAAAATCATTTAGCCACCTAGAAGCAAAGCTATGGATAGAAATAGTTTGTGCCATTATTGAGATCATACATTGAAGATTATGTTAGGATTTGAATCTGGCTACTATAATAAAGGCCCAGCCAAGAGAAAAGTTTATACTTTCTAATTTAACAGCCCATAAATAGTCTGAGTGTAAACAGTCCAAGGCTGATATTTGATCCCATTATGTTGAGGACCCAGGCTCTTTCTACTTTGTTGAAACTCAGCTCATGACTTCTATGTCATGGTCTAAAACAGTGGTTGCAATTCCCACTATTACATCTTAATTCCAGCTAGTGGGAAGAGGAGGAGAAAGAGAAGAAAGGCCCTCTGCTTTACTCTTCTAGGAGCATAATGCAGAAGTTGTCCACATCTCTTCTGCTCCCATTAGCCAGAACTTGAAAACACTTAATGGCAAGCAGCCTTGCTCTCAGCTAAACCAGGGGATTCCATTAACAAAGGACAAGGTATGAATTGCATATTGGGTGACAACTTGCAATCTTTGTCATTCTGAGCACCTGTTTTTATGTCATGAACTAGTTAGCATGTTAGAATAGAGAAAGGAAGCAAATATGGTCACCTTCCCCCAATCTTATCCTTCTTTTACTCTTGTTGGAAGATTTCTTCTCTTCCTAGCCAGGCAGAGCAGTTTATACCAGACAACCCTATTGTGATAGGCTGAAAAAGGGCCCCTCAAAGATATACAAATCCTAATCCCCAGAATCTGTGAATGTTAATTTATATGACAAAAGGGACTTTGCAGATGTAATTGAATTAAGGAAATTGAGATGAGGAGATTATCCTGGTTTATCATGGGGGGAGGGCTGATGTAATCACAAGGGTACTTATAAGTGGAGCAGGAGATCAGAGTGAGTAGTAGAAGAAGGCAGTGTGACCTCAGAAGCAGAGATTCGACCAATGTGGCCACAAGCCAAGGAGTGCTGGCAGCCTCTAGAAGGCTAAAAGAGGAAAGGAACAGCTATTCCTCTGGATTCTCCATAAACAACCAGCCTTGCCAACCCTATGATTTTAGTCTCATATGACTCATTTTGGACTTCTAATCTCCAGAACTTTAAGGGAATAAGTATGTATTCTTTTAAGCCACTATGTTTGTAGTAACAGAAATAGAAAACTAATACACCAGTGAATGGTGAGGCCAGATGCCACAACTTCTCAGAAGGGCCACTTGCCAGGACCCAACTCTCTGTGTAGCAGGCGGCCTCTGGTACCATCTTGCTGGAAGGCACATGTCTAGCTTCTCTCTAAGTCATGTGGAGTCGATGGGAGCCTTTTCCTTCTTGAAACCTTTGCTTTGAAATGATACCTGGGTGTTATTGCACAGCTGGGCAGGCCACAGCTTATTCATACCTGGTTTAAACCATTAGTGGATGTTCCACACTTTGCACCACAGTCATTTAATACTAAAATGGGTAAGGTTCATTATAAAACTGCACTGTCCTGGTGTATCTTGCTTTCAGAGGTGGGTGGCTATCCACATATTCTTAAAAATAAACAAACATTAGAGGAAGACAGTGGACCAGGAAAGTATGACCAGTGGTGGGACTGTTTATCAGGGAGTATATTTGAATGGCTGCGGTCTTTGGCCATAATGAGTAGTACCTCAGGAATATTGCTGTTTTAACTCTCCTCTCTCACACTTTTTATGCTGAATGATGAGTCAAGAATAGCCACAGGCTCTATGGGAAGCGGAGGTGATTGAAGAGAGGTGTGGCTCTATTATTTCTAATGTGAATTGCTCAGGGCTGAATGGACTCATGCTCTGAACTTGTGCATGATGCACTGGATAAACACAGCATCTGAACCAAGAAGTCAACTTAGTTTGACATTTTAGATAGAAGCCATAGTTGGGTGCTTCATTTAAAGATGAAAGTCAGCTCTTATAGGGAAAGAGAAAATATAAGGTAAATATCTTCTGCAGTATATATCTAGGAGGATCATCAATCCACCTTGGGATTAGATTTGGTTAAGGGTGAAAAAATTTTGATGACAACTATGCACATTATGTTTTGGAATGAACAAAACATTTTTACTTGCCTTGATCTCACGTGATCCTTGTAATAACTCTGTGATCTTAGTAGCATCATTCTGATTTACAGATGAACAGCCTGGGTTAGGTAGCTTGTCTAAGTTTACACCTTATAGACAGGCAGGGCGCAGAACTGAGCTCAAGTCTTCAAACTCTGGGCCTGGGCCCTTCCCACCACAACATGACGCGTCAGTGTGGTTGCACTGGTAAAGGCATTTCAAGGCACTGGTAAAGTTGCAGAGTCACACAGGACTTAGGGATCGTATCAACTCTGCATGTGCCTGTGGGTTGAAGTTTGAAGAGTGTCTTTGGATAGGTTGTCCTGAAATAAGCTATCATTGCAAGAGCAGTGCTGACTTAACACAATTGCTTTAATTGTCTTTCTCCTTCGAATCCATTAGCATACATCAGAGACTATAGGACTTCCCCAAGAACCTTTAGTGACAGGTGTTCTTCAACTGTGACCCAGAAGCCAAGTAAATTCTATCACCAGCATTTCCCAGACTTCTTGAGGCTGTGCCGCTCCTTCCTTCCCCCATATTCTCACCGCTGTCTCCTTTTCATCATTTAGGACCACAGAGTGCCCTGCCTAATAGCCCTATCTAAAGGACCCACCATATCCCAGATACTCATTATGCCATTGCCATTTTATTTTTTCTTCAGAGCTCTTGTCCCAAACATATATTTGTTTTCATATTTATTATTCTCTCTCCCTCCATTTGAATATGCTCTCCATACAAGCAAGCCCCTCATCTGTATTATTTACTGTCATATCCCCAGGGACTAGAATCATGCCCAACATGATGCTCAATGAATACTTGTTGAGTGAATGAGTGAGGCAACATTTACATGAATGCTTCCAATTTTGATGCTCTGAGCCCCCTCCACTGAAAAAGAACCCAAATCTTCTCTCATGGCCATTCTCAAATATTTCTGGAAATCTCCAAGGGACCTTACATGTGCTTCTGAATCAGTCCTCATAAGCTTTGCTGCCTGCCAGAGGAATGAAAACTCAGATGCTCACCTCAAAGCTGGACTCTACATCTGATAGTTAGTGTGCTGCTTTTGCACAATTTTCACAACTTGTGCCAGCTCATTGTTCCTTTTTAAAGTGAGAGTGGACTGCATTCGTGCTCTCCCCTGAAAAAAATAAAAAAATAAAAAAAAATAAAGTGAGAGTGGACACACTGTCAGTGTTATGATCAGCAAAGGGTGTCTATGGCAAGTTGCCAAATTGCCCGATTCATATGAGACAGCAGGGAGACTGAGTCAAGATGAGTTCTAACATCTAGAATCACCCACACTCCATGATCTGTAGGCTTTGTTGCTCAAGGTCATAAAGCTGGTGTTCCAGTTATGTTGGAAAATAATAACTGGGCCCTACACCTATGTAAAAACCATTCTTCCTACCACAAGTGGTCTAAATATTACTGAAATATAAAGATGTGTGCTTTTCCGGTAGTGTTGTCAGGAAAATTCCCCCAGTTGTCTCCTGGTACAGCACCCCATGGTTCCTTCACTTAGCTGAGGTCATCTGCTGGGTCCTTGGGTGTCAGTCATTCACTCAAGGTATACACTGGAATATCATTATTATACGTATTCAGTGGTTTTATGTGCTGTTGCCTTATCTCTCCATTTTTGTTGTTAGCTCTTTTGAAAGGGACTGTGTCTTATTTTTCATTTTATCTTCCCAGTGCCTCAGTATAAAGGAGTTGATCATTAAATACTAGGTGATATTTGCTGATTTGTGGATTTGCATATTATGCTCAAGAAACTCTACTTATAGAAACCTGAAGTTGTGTAATCTGCTTCAGCTACATTCACGCCCATTGTTTAAGGACATTACACACATGAACTATTTAGGAGATTTATTAAGCTAATCAACTTAATCATTAGCTGGATTAGAAGAGACAAGATTGTCACTGAGAATCTATTGCTCATCCAACCTTGGCAAGGCTAGAATCATGACTGAGGATGCTGGCTCTCGTTTGCCTTCCTTTCACTGCAATCTCAGATCTCTCCTTGTTGTAATGAATGGACTTTAGTTCCCTGTTTTTCATGGCCATTTAACAGTGCTACCAATCCCTGCACCCATCCCCCTCCACCATCCCTGAACAAAGTCTTCCAAGATTTTGGGAGTTGCTCAGATTCTAAAGAAACTGGTCCAGCTTATTTTTCTTTCACACATATAACTTCTGTTCTCTACACAAACCTATACTCATAGTCAGCCTCATGGGCACTGAGCTACTCCTCAGGCATTCACTCCATGTCCTGCCATTTGCTTGTGTCCTTCCATTGTTGACCTATGCCCTTTTCCATTTTAAAATAAACTTTATTTTTAACTCTTACATACATACAGAAAAGTGCACAAATCTTAAGTGCACTGCTTGATAAAGTTCTGTGAAATGAATACATCCATGTGACCAGCAGCTGCATGAAGAAATAGAATATTATTGGCACATGAGAAGCCCCCTGAAGCCTCATCCTAAATACCCTAATCAATGAAGTTTACCATCATCTCACCATCCTGACATTTAGCACCATGCATAAATTTTGCTAGTTTATATCAAATTAATGGAATCATTAAGTATCTACTTTTGTGTGTCTGGATTCTTTCGCTCAAAATTATGCTTGTGAGATGAATTTATGTTCATTCTTACTATACTATTCCATGAATAAATAAATCACAATTCATTTATTTACTCTATTCAATCCATTCCATATTTCAATTCATGTATTCATGTTCTGCTATCTTACATATGTAAAGTCTTATAAATAAGTCTTACACATGTCTGTTAAACATATGCATGCATTATGTTGAGTATATAACTAGAAGCAGAACTACTGTGTTTTAAGCTTGCCAAAAAAGACTTGCAGACAAAAATATTTGACAAAGAAAAGAAAGGATTCAGAGCTGGAGAAGACTCACAAAAACAAAAATAAAAAAACCAGTAGGTTATTGGAAGGGGAAAAAAGCCTTGAGTTACAAGTTTATATTAGTATATTGTCTCTGAATGGTGGAAGAATGGCAACTTTCTCATATGGTTATCATATTCACAAAGGTCATGGTTCAAACACTAGCATGGCAAAAGGTAGGGGCAAAGTTGTGTTTGCCAGATCGGCAAGACTTACAGGAAATGCTCAAAGTATCGATTATTTTAATGACCAGAACAACATAGTTGACCCTGTTATTCTGGTGTATCTCAGGGTGCCAAGTATTTTGTCTTCTCTGACTGTTTAATATGATACATAGGCTTATTCTTTATGATAGCAAGTCAAGTGTTAGTTTTGCTTTTACAGCAATGTGTCTACTCAACTTTACAAGATATTGTCCAATAGTTTTTCAGGGTGATGGCAACAATTTTCACTCCCATGAGAAATGTACATTTGTTTTGGTTGCTCCACATCCCTTACTACATTTTATATTGCCTGTATTTCAAGATTAGCCATTCTGGTGGTTGTGTAGAGGTGTCTTATTGCAGTTTATATTTGCATTTCCTGTTTTCCTATGGCCATTTAGATAGAAATTTTTTTTTTAGTGCCCTTCAAATCTTAGCCAATTTTCTTTTGGGTTCTTTGCCTTTGTTATTTTGTAGGAGTTCTTTATATTCTGGGTATGAATTCCTTGTTTAAATCTGTAAGACAAATAATTTCTCCCACTCTGTGGCTTGCCTTTTCATTCCCTTAATGATGTCTTTTGATGAACAAAAGTTCTTAATTTTATGTAATCCAGTTTACCATTGTTTCTTTTTTGGTTAGAGATACTTGCTTACACCAAGATCAGGACATATCCTCCTAAGAGCTTTATTTTATTTTAATTTTCGCATTTTGTTCTACAACCCTACTAGAATTGAATTTTATGGATAGCATGAGGTAAAAGATTCAACATTTGTTTGTTTCCAAATACATATCCAATTGACCCAGAACTATTTATTGAATAAATAATTGTGATCCTTTCTCCATTGCACTGTACTGTCAGTGTTGTCAAACATCAGGTGACCCTATGTATGCCAGTCTGTTTATGAATTCTCGTCTCTTCCATTGGTTTGTCTATGCTTGCACAAATCCCAATTGACTAGTCATTATTATGTCTTAACAATTAGTTAAGTTCTCAAGTTATGTTCTTCTTCAAGATTGCATTGGCTATTCTTAGCCTTTTACATTTCATATACATTTCAGAATCAGCTTTTCTAATTATACACACACACTCATATACTTGCTGTGATAGTGAGTGGAACAGCATTGGACCTAGGAATCAATTTGGGGAAAATTGACATACTATTCAAACTTCCAATCCATTGACATGGAATATACCCCCATTTATTAAGGAATTCTTTCATCTATCTCAATAAAGTTTTGTAGTGCTTTTTAGTATAGGACTCTTGAATATTTTTTGCTTGATATGTTACTGAGTACTTGATATGCCTTATTCTCTTGTAAGTGATATCATATTTATATTTCATCTTCTATGTATTAATTATTGGTATATAGAGATACAATTTTTTTTTGTATATTGACCTTCTACCAGTGAACTTGCTAAATTCCTTTATTAATTCTAATAGGTTGTATGTAGTTTCTTTTGGATTTATAGACACATAATCATGTTACATGTGATTCATAACAGGTTTATTTCTTCCTTTCTGGAGAAGCTTAGAGATTTCCACAAATTAAAGATGGAGTCTAATTCTCCTCTCCCTGCCTACCTCCCCTTGAATCTAGGCAAACTTTATGACTTGCTCGACCAACAGGGAATGGCAAAGGTGACTCTATGCCAGTTCTGAGCATAGATATTGCTGTAACTGGCAGCTTTCAGCTTGTGACCTTGGATCTCTGCACCACCACATAAAAAGAACTGCCCTGAGGACCCGGGTTATGAGGAAGCCCAAGTCACATGAAGATGCCTGGTGGGGACACTCCTGTGAGTAGTCCCAGCTAAGACCAGCCTTTCAGGCATCCTTGCCAAGATGACAGACATGTGAGTGAAACCATCTTGGACCCTCCAATTCTGTCCATCTACTAACTGAATACCATTAAGAGACTTTGGTCAGTGCCACATAGAAGAATCACCCAGCCAAGCCCTGTTCCAATTCCTGACTCACAAAAAGTGTGATATATAATAAAAGTGTTGTTGTTTTAAGTCATTAAGTTTGGGGGTAGTTTTTTTTTTAGGAAGTAATGGGGGGAAGCGGGTGTGGCTCAGTGGATAGAGCCCCCGTTTACCATATGGAAGGCCCGGGTTCGCGTCCCGAGGCCTCCTTGTGAGGGCACGCCAGCCTGAGCGGTGCGGTGGGCTGATGCAGCAACCTCACGGCAGGAAGCGGCTGTGGCGCAATGGATA
>JAQZBX010056994.1:0-18074 GCA_029593785.1 Cabassous unicinctus
GTTGAACACCCTGCAGAAGAAATGTATTCCCAAGTCCAAGGAGGAATAGCCTTGGTTTTTTTCCCACTTCCCCGTTTCAAATTTGATCCTTGCTGTGTATCTCTCAAAAAACTCCTAAGAAACTAAGGTTGCTGGGATTTGATGGGGTTTGGCTGGGTGAGCTGAAATCTGTCTGAGAGTTCAAAAGTTTACTGGCAGTAAGAGGGCCAACAGAAAGCTGTTTCAGAGGGAGGCTGCGGTGGACTGAGGAGGAGGGAATAGCTGCCCAGCCACATGGAAGATGGGTAGAAGGCTGGAGCAGGAGGCAGAAAGTAAGGGAGATGGAGGCTTATCCAACCTTGGAAATGGAATAGGAAGCTAAGAAGAAACAAGGAAAACAGAAGTATCAAAGATGGGAAGTGGAAAACTTTAAGACAGACTATCCAACAGAAATATAATAGAAGAGTTAGAGATGACTGGGGAAAAGATAAGTAGAGAGCAAGGTGTGGAGGCTGGAGACATCCACTGCCCTGATAGTTGGACCCTTTTAATAAGTTGACATCTTGAAGATTTATTCTCCATCTAGGATTTTGCCTTTCCCAATTTATTTTAGCAAAACTCTTTGAAAGGTGTGGATTGAAAGTATAGAATATCAGAACTGGAGGGATTCTTGGAAGCTGTCTGCTGAATTGCAGTGATTGCATTTTGTTTTCAACTTCCAAGCCAACCATGATCAATTGATTGAAACTGCCTCAAACATTGTGATGAGTAGGATTCTGAGGTTACATCTTGGCTCCACAGGAAAAAGCTCTATGATTGCCTGCCAGAGGTATGGCACATATTTGCAATCTCTGATATACTAAAAAGCTAGGTTCTGGGGAGCTGGGGGACATTTATGAATAACAGAATCTCTGAATTCAGTTTCCTCATTTGTAAAGAAGAAATAATTGCCCATACTTTTTAGGATTGCTGTGGCCATCAAATGATGTAATGCATGACAAGGGCCTGGCACATAGCTATTCAATAAGGGCTGGTTTCTTTCTCCTTTTCTTTTGCTTTTTAATCACTGTTTGTTGAGGATCCAGTTTGAGCTCAGCATCGAACTGATAATGTGGGGAATATGCTATGCAAAACACTGTCCTTAGCTCACCTCTAAAGAGCCAGGTTAAAAAAAAAATCCCACATTAAACAGTGACTAGTCCAGCGTAGTTTAGATTTAAGTGCCTTTTTGTGGTTCAGAATATGTGTTATTACTGTTAAAAGGAAAAGAAAAGGCAAGTCAGGAAAGGCTTAGTGAAGGACACACACCGTAAGCTAAACAGACACATAACTAAGCAGGATATTTACAAGAAACGGCAATTTGCAAGGACTTTGACTTAGAACTCTCAAATTCATTCCCAAAGTGGACTTGGAAACCTATCAGTTCAAACCCACCGAACGATGACCACATTTCTGAGTTGTGGGTTATGCTGAAGAGTTAGTGGAATGCATCCCATATGTTATAGTCTGCTGAGGACATTTTTACCTCTTGTTTGCTAAAGTTAACTCTAAAATGTCAAAGCAGAAATTTTTTATTGTGTCCTAAAATTATGGATTCTGGGCAAGGGCTTGAGTAATGGTTCCAATACAAACTGTCTCCTTTGATAATCTTCTCTTGTCGAGATTTCTTAGAAGGCGGAAGACTGCACTAGAGCAGAGTTAAGCCATTTCACATTTCACTTGCTTTCAATTCCTTCGCCTGTAATTCCGAATCATTTTATTTCCTGCAGCCAAAATGAGTCTTTGAACTTTGCAGTCTTTAATCAGAAGATTCATTATTCCAGAAACATGCCTAGTTTTGTGATTAAAATAACTTGGGCTTGCACGCATTTCGTTTTCCTGTGAGAACCCAGCAGCAGGGAGTAAAAACTGTCAGAGGTTTGCTGCTTTTAACCAACGTGGAAGCCAACCCCTTGGAGCTCTGGAGCTGTTACAGGAATTCCGGGCCTAATGGATTTATGTAATAAACGTTTTTAAAAACATACAGAGGGGTCCTAGGGGAAATTTGGAACCCTGCTGTTCTCAAGTTTCTTCTCTTTAGATTCGTTGCTTTTAATCTTTAAGATTTGAGTCCATTTTACACTGTGACCCAAGCATCAACGACATTCCTGACTAAGAGTGAGGTTTCGGAATCCAACTCCTGGGTTTATTTCCTATAATCGACTTGATATCTCTCGCTTCCTTTCTCTTCTAATAGTTTACTTAAGAAAACTGAAGTTGGTTTCACAATATACTAAAGGGCTGTGGCCTACAATCTCGAAATACTGCTCTCAGTGGATTCTTGAGGGCTCTTCCAGAGATAAGTGTTGGGGGATATTTAGCCCTAATAAGTCTAATAAGACTGGGAAATCTGGGTCAGGAGTTGAGATTTACCACTAGTTGGCAGCAAAGGAACATTATCGCTTCCAACCACAGACAGGCTCACAAGGGAGAGTCAAAATAGTCATGTTACTTGGTTCCAAGTTCCAAACCATTGGTATTACTACAGATTTTAGTTTTCCAAGGGTCAAGAAGAATTTCATCTGTAGATATCTGTTTCAGAAGTTGTCATGCAGCACATTATTAGGCTTATTTAAGAATTATATTTCTTAAATAAATTGATTTTTAGGATGTATTGCTAAGGTTAAAAAAATCATGTAACAAAACATCATATATAGTGTGATCCTGTTTTTGGAAAATAAACATATATATGCATGGAAAAGTATTTGAATATATATTTTATGATTGTTGGGGTATTTTACTATTGCCTTAGTTTTTAAAAAAGTTTTTATGATGAAAGTAAAAAAAATAAAGTAATATTATTAAAGCAATAAATATTTACATAGCACGTTAACTCAACAAACACCTGCCTAGCTCTTAGCACTGTGAGGCAGGTGGAGGATACAAAATAGTTGCTTAGATGTGGTTCCTGGTCTGCCTTCAACAGAGAATGCAGCAAGGCAGAGTGTTCAGAGCTAAATTCTCGTCCTCCTTCTGCATGTGCCCAGTTGAGGGCTGTATAAAATATAGGCCTCATCCCACCCGCAACCTTGCTTATTGATGGAAAGTGATTGGTCCTTTCTTGACCTGTCCTGTGGTGATCAGCAGATTGGCTGCCCAGGCTGGGGCTGCCCAGAGCTGTCCAGGGCTGGGCATTTTATCTTTAGTCTAGAACTTAGTAGCACATGTAGGGACAAATCTTGACCCTGGCCTTATTAACCCTGTGTACTATCAACGGCTTTAACAGCACGTGTGTGATTTATGAGTTAGGACAAACAGCTCTGTGTACGAATTAGCACAGATCACTGATCTTCATTCTTGCCTAGTTGAAACTTATTTTAACATTAGATCTTGGCAGGTTGTGCAGAGGGACCACTCAACTCAAAATGTCAAGGGGTTTGACCAGGTTATTATAACCCACAAATGAGGCTAAGTTGAATTTTAGTTTTTCATAAAACCAAACCTAATCTACTTTTCCCTCTAGTTTTTATATGCAATATCTTATAACATCAGCTTCAGATGATTGGCACGGCAAGCAGCTGCTAATATATTCTTGTCATGTCACCATCTATTTAGGGACTCTAACACACAGCTGTTTGACACAATACAAGTTAACGCCTCTATTGAAGCGATTAGACTGTGACTTGTCAGTATCTATCCAGGGAATCTTTTTGGCTACACTGTTGATATAACGCACCATATTGGTTCCTTGGGTGTAGTTAGGGTTTATTATGCTATTTTGCATAAAGGAATCACATAACACAAGGATCCATGTGAGCAGAGTGAACAACAGGTACTAGTTTCCCAGGACCTTTGCAGAATGCAAGTAGTTGATGCTTGAGTAGGATACATTTTGGGAAAGTGGCAGTGTGTGGAAATGAAATGACCTACATCTTTCCCAGGCTGCCTTATGACAACAGGAATGTCTGCATTGCTCAGCCCAGAGTTCCTGTTTTGTGCATCGCCACTTAATGTCATTGCAAGTTCTTGCTCTTCTCATGCCCGTGCTAAGATGGCATTATGGGCTGAATTGTGTCCCTCAAGAAGATAGGCTGAAGTCTGAACCTCAGGACCTCAGGATGTGAGTTTATTTGGAAAGAGGGTTGTTGCAAATGTAATAAGTTAAAATGAGGTCATCCTGGAGTAGGGTGGCCGCTCCTACATCCTATACGACTGGTATCCTCATAAGAAGAAGAGAAGAGACAGAGCCAGACACAGGGGACAGACACAGAGACAGACACAGGGGAGAAGGTCCTGTGCAGATGGAAACAGAGGCTGGAGTTATGTGTCTACAAGCCATGGAAGCCAAGGCTTGCCAACCACCACCAGGAGCTCAGAACAGGCAAAGGGTTCTTCCCCAGAGCCTTCGGAGGGAGCGCGGCCCGGCCGACGCCTTGATTCAGGCTTCTAAATCCCAGGACTGAGAGAGAGTACATTTCTCTCATCATAAGCTGCCACGTTTGTGGTCATTTGTGACAGCAGCCACAGGAAAGTTGGACGATGACAGCTGCTTGCACCGCAGGGCCGTGGACCCCGATGGCGGCGCCTGGTCGCACACCCTGCGCACACTTGACACCCTCTAAGAAGCTGCTGTACGTGCTCCCTGTTCTCTGAGGGGAGCCTTCTCTGGAGAGGGAGTCTCAGCTCCAGGTTGTGTGCTCCTGCCAGAGCTGACCGGCAGGCTCCACTTTTACCTTTTGCAGTGTCATTACCATTTTTACTTAAATCACATACTGATTTGTTTACCTTCTCAGTTTTGGGTGTTTATAGCAAATATACACTCGATACAATCATAAAATATAAATTATAATACAAAAATTATAATCAGAGAAATGTAAGTTAACGTAGGAATTTAAAACCATGACGAGTATTTTCTCCTCCAGGAATCTCTAATCATTTTTGGTTTTGAGCCACATTAGGAGCTAATATTAGCTGGAGAGGTTCTTGCCAAGAAGGTGCACAGACACACATACACAGCAATTTTTGCCTACAATTCAAGGGTCTTTTGGACTCTCTGAGTCCCAAGCATGGACCATTTTAACACCTTGCTTAAGACGTGTTCTATTTGAAGAATATTAGCTGAGCTAAGATGGGGACATCACCCAGAGTGAATCCCATCAGGCACAGTCCTCAGTTTGAAGGGTTCCTGGTCCTAAAGGGGACTGATCCTTCCTGGTAAGGACCACACACAATGACCCAGGCCTACATGGTAAATACATTTACTTCCTGCATTTTGGACTAATGTCTTAACCACTGGCCTTGGTGATCAGCTGCTGAATTGAGGCAAATGAACTGCAACGATGGTGATGAGCAGCTCTGAAAAATGGGCGGCTTATAGGCTATTGTAGCATCTTTTCTTCCTGTACCTTAAAACACAGCAGAGCCAGCCTTTTCCTCCTCTATGTTTACTGATTTCCCTAAGTTATCTTAAAAACTGTTTTAGCTCATGTCCTCCAAAATGCAAACTTTCAGGTTTAGGACAGAATTTCTTAGGTGGAGGAAAGAGAAATACTTACTTCCTATGATCTCCTCATTCCCCACATTCATATAAAGTGGGGGAAGGGATAGAGTAGGAAGTGTTGGGATGGTGGGAAGGTCAAAGAGCTTAAAGTCAGACGGAATTAGTTTTAAAACCCATTGTCACCCAGGACGAGCTGTGTGACCTTGGTCAATGTCATGGGATATCTCTGAACTTCTATTTCTTCACATTATAGTTGGGATATTATGAAATAATATATTTGATTGAGCATATAGTGAGAGTTCTATATATAATAACCTTCCAGCCTTCCTATTCATTTTTTCTATCTTTTCCCTTCAAATGAAATAAGAAAATTCACCATTGTCTAGGAAAAAGAATCCATTGATTCACTTGTTTATTCATTCATTCAATTCTATAAACAGGATTTGAATACTTATGTTATATTAGGTGCTAAATAGAAGTAAGTTATAATCTCTGCCCTCAAAGAAATGTCAGCTTGGGGACATTTTCACAAATAATGAACACTAGTTAGTATGTGATACTTGCTGTCTTAGTTTGCCACAGGGCTGCTGATGTAAAGTACCAGAAATGGGGTGGCTTTTAGAATGGGACTTTTATTAGGGCAAAGCTTACAGTTCCAAGGCCATGAAATGTCCAAATCAAGGCACCATCAGAGAAGCTTCCTCACCAAAGTCAGCTATGGGTGGTCCTGGTGTCCTGCCACATGGTAAAGCAGGATGGCTGTGATCTCTGCCCAGGTGCCTCCCCCTCCAGAATCCAGCAGCTCCTGGAGCTCAGCTGTGGACAATCAGGTGGAGGGCTTGTCTCTTTCGGGTCTCCTCTCTCAATCTCAGTTGCTCCAGTTTCTTCCTGAGTTTAGCTGTGGGCTATCAGGCATGTGGCTCATCTCCTCATCATTGAGCTGCTCCATGGGCCCAGCCTTTTGGGATCTTAGTGCTTAAGCTTTGTCTTCTAGCCATCCTCGAGTCTTTTCTCATGGGGCCGCATCAAAAATGGCAGCTCCTCTCTCTCTCTCTCTCTCTCTCTCTCTCTCTCTCTGTTTACATAAAGCTCCAGTAAGAGGAGCAGACCCAATCCGAGTCACACCTCACTGAAATAGTCCAATCAAAAGGGCCCTACACCCACAGGAATGGATTAGTTCAAGAACATAACCTTTTCCTTTTTGGTATTCATAAAATAACTTCAAACTGTCACACTTGCCATAAGTTTCCAGAGTTGGATCTGCTAATTAAGTCCTTTCCCTTTCAGAATATACTTACTGCATTTTTATAGCTAGAGTTTAAGACAAAAGCAACAAGGGAACTTTCAAATTCTGTCTTAGGCTTGTCATGTAGGATGGAAAAGGCATTAACAAATCCATAGTGACCAGACTGGAAGGTTTGAGGCAGGAGGATGGCTGCATCAAAAAAGCTGAGCAACCTGACTAAAACAACCAGCTCTCAAATAAGGTCAGATTATTGCTGTAGCTTAATCATTTGTGGATTGAAATAATGGCTCAATCAACTTTGCATTATTTGGTCTTAAAGGTTACACTTCCTATCTTAAAAAAACGCACAGGTATAGTTAGAGACCTTAATGAAAATAGTAGCCATTTAGAGACTTTGGTTGTCAAAATTCTTTCAGTTGAAAAAGACATTCCTGTTGTTCTAGTGGCTCCCTGGTAAGCGTTTGGATACAAGGGAAAGAAAAATGAATTTAGACCTTAGGGATCCCCTTTCGTCTATCTTAATTTCTTTAAGCAACTTACTGCAAACAAATTATATATATTCAAGGGAAACTAGAGTATATTGTTTTTAATGACTTCAGTTGCTGCTATAGATCTTTTATTCTTTAAAAAAAGATGAGTAACATTTTCTATTTTCAAATGTTAATAAACCTAATTCATATTACTTGCACTTGAAATTAGAAAATTATACAAATCCTCAAGAATTGTCCCCAGAGAACATAAGTTTAAAATATCAATGGAAATTAATGAAGATGATTTGGTTTTTAATCGTAGTAAAGCAAAAACAGCTGGTATCTCAAAATGAACGCAAGAAAGCAAGAGAGCAAGAGAGCAAGGAAGCGAGCGAGAAAGAACCTTCCGGATTTTGGAGTTGAGAGTCTCTCAGAGAAATTGTGAATGTTTACAAGAGCTTTGCTAATTTTACTGAAAGTTTCTGAAATAGAGTGCAATAATCAATTATTTTCTAAAATAGTCCATGTATATACAAAGGGTAAAATTCTAATTTCAAGGCAATATGTCACATTTGGAGCCATAATATGTACATAAAATGGCAGTTTTTTTGTCATTAGATGTAGTAGGGAGGGAAAAAAAAGAAAATATTAGATCTTCAAGAATTTGTGACCATATTTGAACTCTAGAAAAAATGTTTTACCTGTTCCCACTAGACGATGCTGGTTCTCTTTCTTCAATGACTGTTCTTTAGGAGAAAGCCTCAAAGCTCAGTTACAGGGATTCTTTTCTTACTAACACTCAATGGAGTCCTGGCTCAACCCCTCCCCAGGACTTTTCTTTTCTTCTTAGATAATAGAATGCTTTGCAGTCTAGGAAAACACATCATATTTGTTGAGAAAAGGGCAGAATGTCTATACTTGGCAAGAGAAGGCAATTTACATTTCAAAGAAGATTTTTTTCCTGATGAGGTCTATTTGAAAGGAGGACATTTCTCCTGGACGCAAAGTGTTGACCTTGCCAGCAAGCACCATCCACCGCTCCTGCTGCTGGTGCTGGAATAGCCACTATTCTGGTCACGATCCATCTTCCCCATTTAGTAATGAAGATCCTGTGCCTGTGGAGTAAGATTTTAAGTGCCACGCCAGAGCCAGTCATTTGTCCCGAGGGAGGCTAATGATTCATAGTAACGCCAACCATGTGTTTCTGTGAAGTTAAAGAATTTAAACTATGTATATGTGTAATATTCAGACACAGGTAACTAGTACAGCAAAGCCTGTGGCTCCTTTTTGCCAACTTGGTTGCAATTGCCTGAGTCCCATCATGGCGTGCCTTCAGACTACTTCTCCAGCTTTAGCACATTCCGTTTCTCTTTATATACACCGTGTACCAACCAGACTGGAGAACTACACAAAAATGATGCAAGATTTTCCATTTATTTTCCTTTCTTCATGTTCTGTCATCTTGCATCTCACGTCAAAATTTTGCTAATTCTTTAAGATCTGACTCATCTGATATGTTGTAATAGAAACAGCAGGCGTGGCCCTAGCTTCAACACACTTTCCTCTATTCTGGAGGGGGACAGAGGCTGCTGACTATCTCGGTGGCTAAAATTTTGTTTGTATCTCTCTTATGAGATACATTACACGCCCCCCCATCCTCAATTTACTATTATTTGCAAACATGCCTACAAGACTGTAAGCTTTCTCTAGGCAGGGATGGCACTTTGCTCGTTATTTTAAATTTCCTTATGGCATCTAGCCTGGTACGTGCATGTACCTGCTCAAAACATGCTCACTGAATTGTGTACCAGCTGTAAAATTTGGCTCATAGTTTCCTAATATTCGGGCATGACATATTAAAAATGGACTATATCAGGCCTCCTAGATTAAAGCTATGTATACTGTTTAAGAATATAAGTGAATTATATACATGCAAAATTGTGATGAGATGAACGATGACTGTTTTGGTTTGCTAGGCGGCTGAAGGCGATATACCAGAAACGGGTTGGCTTTTACAACAGGAAGGTGCTAGCTTACAAGCTTTCATTTCTGAGGCTGTGAAAATGTCCACATCAAGGCATCATCAGGGCATGCTTTCTCCCTCAAGACCGGCTGCAGGCGATCCTGGACTCCTCTGTCATGCCTTACATGGCAAGGCACATGGCAGTGGCTGCCGGCAGCACCCTTCTGTTCCGGGTTTCATTGCTTTCAGCTTCCTGCTTCCATGGCTTTCTCTTTCTCTGTCTGAATTTCATTCTGCTATAAAGGACTCCAGTAAGAGGATTAAGACCCACCCTGAATGACGTGACTCACATTTTAACTTAAGATTCTACTCAACAAAGGATCCTACTGACAATGGGGCCCCACCCACAGGAATGGATTAACTTTAAGAACACACTTTTCTGGGGAACATACAGCTTCAAAAAATCACAGTGACTTTAAATTCATTGTATTATAATATCTTCAACTTACATAGCAGACTAATCACAAGACATTACCCAATACTTCAGTTAATGTTTCCCTAGATTATATATGTATGTGTGTATGCACATGTCTGTGTGTGTATGGATGTATATATATCTGATCTGAATCTGTTGGCATATTCTTTATTGTATTTACACATATTCCATATTTAGTATCTGAATCAATAACTGTGATCCCAGAGTAGTCTCTACTGAATGATTTTGGAAGCCCCTGAGGAATTTCTCACTTCTGAGTTCTCCTGCCCCCTCACCTATCCACACAATGAACTAAAACCATCTTCTCTGTTATGCCTGTTCCTCTTTCTGATGGCCTCTTCACTTGGATGGCACTTTATCTTTGCAAATTAAAGCCCACTGCCATGGCTTCCTCTGGAAGTGTCAGATCTTACAACTAGCATCTGCTAATAAACCCATAAGACCCTTTACAGGCAGTTTACAGTGGTGCAGCATGATTAACGGAGAGGGAAGCCCCAGGACTAAGAGCCGGAAGACCTGCGCTCTGTCACACCCTGGTCCTGCCTGACCCGTCCCTTGACCTTGGGCAAGTCACACAGCCTGAGTGAACCACCTCCGGGTCGGCTACGATTTGGAGATACTAATAATAACTCCCTCACTACCTCACAGGATTTTGTGAGCAGAAAATACAACAAAGTTTTGGGAAAGCACTTTTAATCTATAGAGTACTTTGTAAATCAAAAAGTTCATTCAAATATTCACTGAGTAGAAGGAAGTACAACTATTAGCAGCAGCAGCAGCAATAGAAAAATTCTAGTCTATACATTGAATTTCAATACACTCCAAAAATGAAAAACAATCTATATATACACATATGTATATATATGTTGCAATGGATAAAGAAAAATTTTTGTCACTGGTATTCATTTTAGGGAAGGAACTATAGAGGCTTGGAAAAACTCCCTATTGGGTGCTTGGGGTGAAAGAGGAGACCAAGGTATCTAGATGTACTTAGAGTCGATCAACAAATGAAAATGGAAGACATCTCTTCAGTTGCTTCAGAGGAAGGATGGGTGATGAGAAATAAAGAGAAAGCTGGAGTCAGAGAGATGGCAGAAGGCTGGTTTTATCCCTTTCTCTGAATCCTCACACCATTAGTACCTCCAAGACCATTCCTTGAGGAACTGTTGAAAGTAATTTCAACGTACCCAGCCAATTGGTACATGCTGAAATAGAAGCCAAATGTATGTGGTACAGGAGGAATGGAACAAAGAGAAGCATGTGCAACTGAGCCAGAGGAACTCAAAGAAAGAGCGGAGGGCTCTGGACAGCCACTGGGCATGGAATTGAGATTTAGATCAACTCTCATTTTTTTTTTTTTTTTTAAAGGAAGCTAACATCTGGCTTACACTACAAATCAAACTTACCATCTTCCCCTTCTGCCAATGCCCCTGCAATATATCATGTTTTCCTTCTTTTGCCTCATTCCTAGCCAGTTCCCAAGTCCTGGAAAATTTTTTATTCATCTATCAGCAGAAGTTATATATGATATATTTTATATATGAAAAATTTTTATTCAGCTATCAGCAGAAGTTATATATAATATGTACAAATCAGTCGTTTCTAACCCAGATATCATTTCCTGCCAACTTAAATTGGTTTCAGGTAAGCCTAGACCACATTTAATACTTAAAATTATTAAAGACAGTCAAGTAATGATCTTACCAGCACCCCAGCTGTTATAAAACATCGTTGTCATTTCATGTAGAGTTATAGATACTCTGTTTACTATTGCTTAGGCCAAACAGTCTCGTTTTAATGGGCAGCCATTAGTTTTGCCTTCAGGGAAGGTTTTTGTTTTATTTACACATGCTACCATGAGAAAAATGAGCTTGTGTAGGGTAAGGATGATTAATGATGGAGTTTTCAGGACACAAGGACCCCTGCAGAATAATCTGAGATCTGCACAGGGGTTCAACGTCCCCTCAAGGTTATTTATAGAGTAAGCAACTGCCTTGGCTTTCATCAGGGGCTCGATAATTTTGTTGCAATTGTTTGTTTGCTTTCTCTAGTAGGAGATATACTGCTTGTCAACAGAGGATCCCTTTACTCTGTTTAAATCAAACTACCTAGAGGAAGGAAAGGATTAGACAGGCATTCTGAGGCAGTGAATTAACAACTTCTTATTCTGCAGGTTCACCACTAAGGCAAAAAGTAGCAGGATATGGAGTCAGTTTCCAGGTCTTTTTCCACCTGTTAGTTGTGACAAGACTGACTTCATGCTGGCATGTACATAATTGCCCTATGGCTTATATCATCTTTTAGGGTCAGGATTGGTCCTAGACTGTGGGGTTTTAGTTATCCTTGTAGATTTATGGTAAAGAACTTCTTACTGTGGAGTTTGAAAAGCTATAGCAGTGGGAATCTGATCAGTAATTAAGATGATGATTTAGGGGAAGCAAATATCTCACAAGGGGAAAAAAGGTAGAAGAGATGATTGTATTAATTAACTTTTGCTGCATAACAAACCATCCCCAAACTTAGTGACTTAAAAGAATAAAAGCTTATTATTTCCCATGATCCTGTGGGTTTTACCAGTGGTTTTTCTGGTCTAGGCTGGCTCAGCTGGAGCTGGATGGTCAGTCTACAATGGTCTCACCCATATATCTGGTATTTGGCAGACTGACTGGTATGGGAGAGGAGGTCTCAGCTGGTTCAGATTTTTTCTGTTCCACGTAGTCTCTCAGCTTTCACCAGGTCACCTGAGACTTCACAGAACTATCTCCAGGCCTCAAGTCTCTGCTTGCATTTGCTTTTGTTTTACTGGCCCAGGCAAGAACATGGCCAAGTCCAGATACAAGGGGAAAGAGATATGGAGTCCAGCCCTTAATGGGAGGAACTGTAAAAATCATATTGTAAAGAAATGTGCATCAAAGATGGGATGCGTATGTGGCCACCTTTAGCAATATTCCACACAAATTTTCTGGATACTGATTATGTTTCAATTCTACAGATGTACATGGAACAAGTGAGAAAGAAGAAAAAAAGCATGCAACAGATATAGTAAACCAAAGAAAGGGCTCTTTCTATAGGGGGCAGACTAATAATGCATGATGAGAATGTGTTTCTGTAATGACATAAGCATGGTTTTTGCATCTCAGTTTTGCTAAATGACAGATTTCTGTTAATCTGTTACCTATTTCTGTAATTTCAGACCAGTTACCTGCCAATTTCTGTGCTGTAGAGTTATTCTTTTTCCCTTTCCATACTCTTTTATTTTGGAATTATGTCACCAAGTCTTACTCACATTCAAGAGGAGGGGAGGTAAGCGCCACCTTGTGGAGCAGAGCAGCATGTGGACGGAAGGCTTGTCCAGCTTCTCCTATTATTTTTTAATAGCTCTGGCATATTAGTTATGTGCCCCTTTCAGTCTTACTCTGGTTATTGGTGCTTTCTCTCTTTTTCTTGATACTTCTTGTTTGGGTTTATCAATTCTTTTTTTAAAAAAAAAAAACTACTGTTAGATTTATCTTCGTTGAATACTTGCTTTCTTTTTCTATTTATTTTCTTTTTTAATTTATTTTTTATTGTGTAGAGTGTTATTTTTTGAGTGATATTATTAGAGCATTGATTTTTCAGTCTTCTTTGCTAATATATATATATGTATAAATATATATTCAAGGCTAAAATTCATTTTCCATTTAGCTGCAGCCGACACGTTTTGGTATATCTCATTTACACAAGCATTTAGTTAAAACTACTTTCTAATTTTCAGGGTTTTTCTTTCTTTGATGCATAGATTATATAAGAGTGTTAGGTTCCAGATATCTGGAGATTTTCTGGTTACCTTTTTTTTACTTGTTTTCTAGTTTATTCTGCCATGGTCAAGAAATATAATCTATGTGATTTCAATACTTCCAAAACTTGAGAGACTTGCTTCAGGCCTGACTTATGGCCCATTTCAGCAAATTTTCGAATGTGTACCTTAATAGAAGGTGTTTTTTATAGCTTTTGGGTATTCTGTTCCATGTATGTTAACCATGTCAATTTTGTTAATTGTATCTTTCAAATCTGTGTCTCTTTTGATTCATTGTTCTCTCAGGTACTGAGAGGGGTGAGCTAAAATCTCTATAAATGTAGTATTTTCTACTTCTCCTTTTAGTTTTATTTTTGACTTTATATACTATATATTTTTATGTTATGTTATTAGGTGAATCCAAAATTTAGATTTATATCTTCTTTTAGAATCGACCCCTTTATTATTATTAAATGTCATTCTTTTATACCTAGTCATGCTTTTTTCTTTAGAGTCTACTTTTTCTTATAGTAGTAGAGCCACACCAGTTTTTTTTTGGTTGGTGCTTGCACAATGTATCAATATATATTCTCTTATTTTTTAAAAAAATTTTCAACCTTCTTTGTCTCTATATTTGAGGCATATCTCTTAAAAACATTTTATAGTGTGATTTTAACTATTTTAAACACCCAGTTTGATAATTTTTGTTTTTTAATTGAAGTACTTAAACCATTTACATTTACTATGATTACTGATATATTTAGGTTTATATATACCATATTAATTTTTCTTTTCTATTTATCTCATCTGTTCTTTGTTTTTCCCTTCTTATTTCTTGATTTTTTTGGATTTATCAAATTGTTTTTTATTATTCCATTCTCTCATTCATTAGCTTTATAATGATGTATTTTTTAAAAATACAGTTTTTATTGAAGTATATCATTCATACATGAACATGCACAAACAATAAGTGTATAGTAAAGATTGTGAACTTACAAAATAAACATGCATAACATCATACAGGGGTCTCATACATCACCCCTCCACCAACACCTTGCATTGCTGTGAAACATTTGTTACAAACTATGCAAAAGCATTGTCAAAATATTACTTCTAGCTATAGTCCCTATCTTACATTTGGTGTATTTTCCTCCCAACTCACTCTTTTTTTTTTTTTTAATGTATTTTTTTACAGAGGTTGTGAACTTACAAAAAAATCATGCACATGTGTAGAATTCCCATACAACACCCCTTCACCAACACACTACACCATGGTGGAACATTTATTACAGATTATAAGATAATATCATCAGACTATTGCCACCATCCATGGTTCAATGCATACATTTGGCTCACTTTTTCCATACACCTCCATTAGCAACACAGTATATCTTTGGCATTGATGCAAGAATATTATAGTATTGCTGTTAACTACAGTCTATTGATCACACCAGCTGTAGTTTTCCCATGCTTCTCCACATTACCACCACCCTGCAATAGTGATGTACATCTGCTCCAGCTCACAGAAGGGCACGCTTGCATTTGTACCCTCAACCACAATTCTCATCCACCTCTGAGTTCACTGTGTTATTCAATCCCTAGATTATTCTTTAGCTTTCTTTCAATTGACATTTACTTCCCCAGACTACCCTTTTCAGCCCCAATCCCATTTAGAAACCAGCTGCTACTCATTATAATGTGTTACCATCAACTCCATCCATTTCCACACTTTTACAGTCAAGTTAATCAAAACTTCTACATACATTAAACATCAGTAGTTCTTCTCAACTCTCCCCTTATCTCCTAATAATCTATGCTCTAGGTTTTAACTCCATGTGTTTATTCTGCATATTCAGTTCATATTAATGAGACCATGCAGTATTTGTCCTTTTGTGTCTGGCTTACTTCACTTAGTATAATGTCTTCAAGGTTCATCCAATTTCATTTCTTCTTACTGCAGCATAGTATTCCATCGCATGTATAAATCACATTTTGTCTAATAATGATGCGCTTTTAAGTTATACTTCTAGTGGTCACTGTAGAGATGAACATATCTTCTCAAGGATTTTTTTGTCCTGTTCAGGACTGCATCTGATATATTTCTAAGTAGTGTGTCGTGATTACCTAATTTATTGTTTACACATGTAGCAAAGGAAGGCACAACTAATTTTTGAGAGTGGAAGGAGTTGCTAGTCATAATCATGTAGGGGCAACAGACGTCAACAGGTCCTGTGCTGGGGCAGCCTCCTCATGTGCTGTTCAGCTGATACGGCAGGGGCTGCCGGAAGCTCCACTCACACAGACTACTCACTTAAAGCAAGATGTGCTTCTAGGTGCTGGAAAGTCAGGTAAGATACGCTTTCTCCTCACAGTGTTTTTGCCTTATGTGATTAAACACTAAGTCTATAGAGTTTAAAAAGACTTTTCTAAGTCTTTTCCTCAACCCCTCAAAAAAGTCTGGGGGATGGGAAAGAGAAAAGAGTGTTATTTTGACAGAAGAGGATATGGAAGGAGGATACAGTAAAGGACGAGGAAATCAATGAATCGATGCACAGCATAAGCAGTTTGAAAATAAAACACGGGGAGAAATGGGTGGAAGGTCGACAGTTAGGTGAATATTTCTGTAAGCTAAGGGAGATCTTATGAAGGAAAATGAAAGCAGCTCCTGAAGACAGAGAGCTTTTGGAGGCTGGACTAGGTGGGGTTAGTGGGAGAGGAGGGCTAAGAAAAAGATCTAGATTCTTTAGAGAGGAGATAGAAATGGAAATCAGGCATGTGAGGAAGCTGTACAACCTATTTAAACACGGATTATGCCCAGTGGTTGGGAAAATACCCAGTAGGAAGATTGTATGTGTTTTTGGAAACACTGTTTTCTTTCCCCCAAGTCATTATTAGAGCTCAGTTGGTTATGAGAAATGCTTTATTCATTATTCTGGGGATATCAAATAAACTGTATCAATTTACAAAACTCTTGTGTGCCCCGGGAAATGTAAAGACTTTGCGACCAACGTTCAGTGTAAACAGATTGACAAGGAGGCGCTGAGCGATGGCGATGTTTTTTCAGGCTTGTATACTGACAGTGCATTTTTATTGTGTGTGCACGCACATAGGTGTGCATTGGAATGGTTTTTGCTTCTTTCATTCTCTGTAAGTCCACACTACTTCAGGATGTGTAACAGCACTCGTTTTTAATTGCATTTAATAAAGTTATGAAAAAACCCTGCTAGCCAAATTAGATAAAACTCAAAGTTATTAACCTTCTCCCTCCACCTGAAGCAAGCCGTGCCCCCCCACCATCAGCCAGAAAGCCAAGGACAGGGGTCACTCCACATGTCTAATTGTTTGAGAGATTGCTTTTGAGAAAATCTATTTTAACATCACTGCTCAATTTAACTTGGCTTTACTTCTCTTCCCCAGAATTTTTTTTTTTTCCAGAAAAAAAAAGTGCACTAATCTGTATCAAAGAAAGTAGCCTGAATCTGAGTCAGTTCCTGGGGCATGTTTCTGCCGCTTCAGTTAGACCAACTGAATGCAGAGCTGCATTATTCTACTCTGCCTACCGGGTACCAGCATTCCCTTGGACGGTTCCTTTTCAGAGAGGGAGGTCGGTACTACTAAGACTCTCTCCAGTCAAGCAAAGCCTTCTAGTTTCCTTTCATCTGCATTAAAGTCACTGAAATCACAATCCCCTCAGAAACTCTGCCATGCAAAAAGAAAGACAGAAACCCCAGCTATCCACATTCCCCTCTTTCATTTGTCTTGAGAAGCAGCTGGTTTCGTGGGGGTGGGGGGCTGGGGAGGGGATAGGGAACAGGAGAGGGCAGGTGGTCTGTCAAAGGCTGTGGATGCCCAGTTATGGAAATGGTAAAGCATGGCTTTTCAAGACAGCATTCATTCCCTGACAGAATCCATAAGCCTGTGTTGGCAGCTGTGGCACTTCCTCTGGCTCTGTCACATGGCTGGCTGTTACCAGGAAGGCCCAGCTGTCTTGTCTTTTCTCTCCTGATGGACACGCTCAGGGTTCTAGGAAGTAACCTCTGGTTCATGGGGACCAGTGTCCCTTTCACCTTTGAAATCAAGCCCTCTCACAAGGTTTCTCACCTCGAAAACAAGGCCTAGCTGAGTCTGACACGGGCGAAGCAAATCTCAAAATTTACTACTTTCCTGAGGTCCTTTCGAGGTGACTGAAACATTTGCGTGCTTGTGTGCCTATGTGAGCATGTGTGTGCGTATGTTTTATGGTTCCACAAACAATGTGAGTGCATATTTATAGACAGTTTAGTGGGTAAGTGAAAACTTAGGACAAAACATAGATATCTTGAGAATTCAGTTTTGGAAATATTTCATCATTTTCAGATTTTCATTCCAACATTTGTGATGACATTAATTTTACATTGTACAGGACTTATGTAGGAAAACATTAAATAGGTCATTTTTCCATAAAGGAATTCTTTGAGAATGATCATACATTTTTATTGGATGTGGCTGAACTGTTAGAAAAGTATGCTGTAAGTGCACAATTCATTGTGCACTGGCAGGCAGTTTGGAATGTTAGCATTTTAGTCCTTCTGTCATCAAGACCATTTTTATTGTAAATTGATAAATCTTAACTCAAACGTAGGCAAAGGGGTGAATTTGTTGCAAACACGTGTGGGCATTTCATGGC